>PVJD01003616.1:0-158404 GCA_004026545.1 Mormoops blainvillei | reverse complement strand
TAATTCCATACCCATTTTCTGAAGCTCTCCAAAGCTCTCCATCTAGCCTCAGCTTCCTCTGTGTGCCAGGCCTAAATTTTGACCTGGACCTTTACCTGTGTGTCTAACAGGTACCTAGTACTTAGCAAATCCCATAGTGAATGAATTCTCTTCCCTTCACTCTGCCATACCCTGCACCTCATCACCTTGATTGGGACCCTGACATCTTCAGTTCACTCTCCTTCACATCCTACATCCATTTCATTAGCAAGCTCTTACTGATTCTATCTTTCAAGTGTCTGAGAAATCCATCTTCTTTCAGTTCTTACTCTCATTATCTCACATCGGATCGTGGCAGTGTCCACTGGTCTGGCCTCTAGACTCTTCCTCACCCTGAGCAGTGGTTCAGGGTGCCACCTCTGCCCTGCCCATGTTTATCCCAATGACTTTGAATACTGCTAGTATTTAAGGGGCGGCAGCCAAGGATGCCAGTATTGTTCCATGTTCAGGACAGTCCCATGTCAAAGGTCTGAAGCAGAATCAGTGGGAGATACAGATGGAGAGATTTATTGTAAGGGATTGGCTTAGATGATTGCCAGTTCATCTAAGGCAGCAAGGCCAGCCCCGGATCCATAGGCAGGCCGGCCTGAAGGGCGGGTTGGAACCCTTGGGTGCGGGCTAATGCCGCTTTCCCTGGGTGCAGTTTCTTTTTCATCTCAGAGAAGCCTCATTTCTCCTCTGTAGACCTTCCAAATGATTGAATCTGCTCCACCCAGATAACCTAGAATCATCTCCTTCCCTTAGCCAGCCTCTATGTGCCGATCGAAACAGCCTTTCAAAGAGCTTGCATCTGATCTTGGTAATTATCTCATGCTTAAAATGGTGGGTAAATGTTCATATAGTGAGTCCTAGGAATTTACTCTAAGCTTTTGGTGAATTAAAAAAGAAAGACTTCTATGATAATTTGATATTGTCAAAAATTTTAAATATGCCACGCATAATTATCATCTTGAATTTCATCTATTTGGGGGGACAAGGCAGCTAGTAGAGTATGATTCAGCCAAGATTGTTTTTGAAATGCACAGCCATCGTACATCCATCTTTCATAATTTCGCTTCTTCAGTGTGGAATTCTCACCGTAGTTTTAAAATATAATCTGTATATATTTTTAGCAAACTTTATTCGCATGCATTTGATATTTTTCTTAAATTCTCAAATGCCTTTCAAGTTGACCACTTAAAAATTGAGCAGATCTGCAGGCACCCAATTCTTGTTTTGTTCGTGCAAATTTAAAAAAATGTGCCATTTATTTATCTGAGTTCCCTTATTTTTATTATACCATATGTCATTTACAAGTGCTGAGCACGCCATAAAGGCATGTGTCTGCAGTCCTCTGTTAAGAGATTAAATAAGCCATGTGGAAAATGATGTATTTTAAAAGGAAAATATTTTTGTGAACATCTTTGCTTTTATTGTCTGGCTAATTGTTGACTGAATTTCCCCCAAGGCTGTGAAAATGCAACAAGAAATGATGCAGTGAAAGAAATAAAAGGAAAAAACATGCCTTGTTTTGGGAATGTTCTGTATTTTTTATGTTTTAAGAAAAATAAAGCCGTGTCTTACAGGCTCTCACACAGATAGATATGCAGTTGTTATGTCCACCCTTTGGTTACTGAGATATAATGTACATACAGTAAAATGTACAATTTTAAATGCCTAGTTTAATAATTTTTTACCATGTATAACTCCCACCCGAAACCAGATTCTGAACATTTACAGCACCTCAGAAAGTTCGCTCGTGCCCCTTCTCTCATTCAGTTACCTGCCCATGGACAGACTGTTACAATTTCTGTCACTGTTGATGACTTCTGTTTATTGTTTGATTTCATGTATAAATGAAATGTTACACACTCTTTAGCATCTAGGATCTTTCACATGACAATGTCTGTGAGATTCATCTGTGGGGTTGTGTATCTCAGTAATTTGTTTATATTGCTAGAGTATCGCATTGTATGACTATCAAAATTTGTTTATTCTTCTGTTGATAAACGCATTGTGTTTCTAGATTTGTGGTTTTATAAATAAGACTGCTATGAATTTTCTTGCATAAGTCTTTTCATTTCTCCTAGATCAATACCTAGGAATATAATTTCAGGGTCATAAGGTAGTTATATGTTTAACCTCAAAAGAAACTACCAGACAGTTCTCCGACATTATGCTGTTTAGCACTTTAAGGAGCAATGAATGAGATTGTTCCACATTCTTCTGAATATTTAGCATTACCAGTCCTTTATACTTTAACCTTTGTAGTGGGTATAAAAGAGGATCTCTTTATGGTTTTAGTTTGCATTTTCCTAGTAACCAAGAATGTTGAGTACTTTTAAATGTGCTTATCAGTCATTTATCTATCTCTGTGTTTATGAAGTGTCCATTCAAATCTTTGCCCATTATTTTATTGAATTATTTGTTTTTGTTGATTTGTAGAAGTTCTTTATATAGTCTAGGTATGACTCTCTTGCCAAACATATGTATTACAGATATTTCCCCCAGTCTATGACTTTTTTATTTTATTAATGACATTTTTCTGATGAACAGAAATTTTAAGTCCAATTTATTTATTTAGTTTCTTTGTTGTTCATGCTTTTTGTATTCTGTTAAAGGTATTGTTTCCAACCCTAAGTTTGCAAAAATAAACTATTTTTTCCCTTATAAGTCGTCTATGGTGATAGCTTTAATATATAGCTCTGTGATTCACTTTGATTTAATTTTGTAAATAGAATAATGAAGAAATTGAGTTTTCCTTTTTCCCCCCATATGGATAATTAGGTTTTCTAACATAATTTCTTGAATTACCTAATCTTTGCCTATTGATTTTATTAAGCATCTTTGTTAAAAATTAATTTACAGTAGACATGTGGATCTACCTCTGAACTCTATTCTGTTATATTGTAGATTTTTAATAAGTTTTGAAGTCAGTTGTGTAAATCCTTCAATTTTTTTCCCTTTGTCAAGTTTAATTTGGCTTTTCTAGGTCTATTATATTTCCTTATTAATTTTACAATCAGTTTGTCAATTTCTTCAAAAAATTATGCTGAAATTTTTATTTCTACCTCTTCTTTATTTTAACATGGAGAATATTTTCAGAACACTGAAAAATATCAATCTTGTATTTCACTTATTCAACAAAATTTATTGAGCATGTACTTTCTTCTGGGAACTAATGCAGTCTGATGTTATAACAGTGAACAGAACAAAGAACCCCATCTCCATAGTGGAGGAAGGCAAACAATAAAAGAAAAATGAGTTTAAGTGCTATGGATAAAAATTATAAGCAGGCAAGGTAATAGAAAGAGATTGGTACATGCGGAGAGAGGCTGTTCTAAATAGAGATGTCATAGAAAACCTCTGTAATTATGTGACATCTGAGAAGAAACCAGAATACATTAAAGGAGTGAGTCATGCAAATATCTGGAAGCACAACATTGAGAGCAGAGAGAACAGCAAGTCCGAAGATCCTGAGGTGGGCATGTTTCTGCCAAGTTCAAGGAGCCAGCAAGGGGACCTGCGCGGCTGGAGTGTAGTGACGCAGGGGAAGCGGTGGGAGATGAGGAGGCTGTAGTCCGTGGTACAGACTTGAATGATGGGAGTTTACTGAAAGGGGTGACATAATGTTTCCAAATGATATAGGTGGCTGCTGTGTAGTAATCAACTGCTGAGAGTCAAAAGTGGAGGCAGGGAAACTGGTTCAGAGGAGAGTGCATCGAGACCAGGCAAAAGAATGATAGAGACCCTTTTTTCTTGATTTTTAATTCCTTGCCTGTTCTTTAACAGTTTGGTATTTTGATGTCATGTGCGAAGCTTACTGTTTAACAAGAATCAGACTTTTCCTTATGTAATTCTGTGTTAAAAATGGAACAGTAAGTAGGTTTCAGTTTGTGGGTTTCATCTCTATTGATACGACCCATGTCTAATTTCATTCTGTTTACTGTCTTAAGCATTGCTGACTTTCAGTTATGTTTCTTGTTTTTGAGCAATCCAAATGAGAATGTCTTAAAACTTGACCACCTGATAATTTCTCTTCATTGTTTCTTCCATATGTTAAGTGGTGTCTCCTGATTCTGGCCTCTTTGAAATGCTTTAGGAAATAATAAGAGACATTCAGTTCTTTTCATCTGTTTGTCTGTAACCTTGGAACAAAATGGTGGTCGGCAAATGCTGCTGCAGGCCATATCTGCCTGTATTTTTAATAAGTGCTATTTTTAGATCATGACACTGTTCTTTCCTTCATCTTTATTGGTATTATTATGTCTAGTAAATCTATTTTTGAATTAGGAATACTAGGTTAGATATTGGGTATCAGGGAAACAGTACCAAACATGGTAAATTTGATACTAGAATTTTAGACTAAACCATTATAATCAATTCATTCACTAATTTAATTTAACAATAGTTCATTAACATGTTCTTGTGCTTATAAGAAGTTCTAATTAAGAGAATGTCAAAATAATGTAATCATAATTTTGTGCATTTAATTGCATTAAGGTGAAATGTTTAGCTTTGTGTGAATATTTTTAACAAGTTTAAAGCAAAACGATAATTAATATCCAAACTTAAAGAGAATATTTTCCTTTATTATGTAATGTTTATAAATCTAGCCATTTTCAAGGCCCAGCCAAACCAATTCCTGGTTTGAATTGAACATACTACTCTTCCACTTGATATGTGGGTCGTGGGAGAGGGGAAATGCTTCAAGAGTTTATCAGTGAAACTGGACATCATCCAAACAACTTTGGAGCTGAAAGAGCTCCGTCTTCCATATTGAGGGCGCAGGCTCCAGCCTTGCTGCATCAGCCCCTCTCTGTACGGGAAAGCCAGGGGTCCCAGAGTGAGTTCCCGGAGCAGAGCCTCTCATCGCCCTTGCGGAAGCGGGCCAGCCACTCAGCTATGGCCTGGGTCTACATGGCCCCTTCAGCCGTCTGGCCACGCTGGCTGATTGTTTTAAAAAATATTTTTAAATTTAGGGACTAAGTTTATGTACAATGTTTGCAGTCAATAATCTGTCTACTAATTTGATTTTTCTTTCTGCTGTCAACCATGAAAAGCATAGAACTTGGTTCACCACTGAAAAGAGATCTCAGCCTGATCAATTTCTGCCAAATACCAGATAGCCCTAAATTTATGTATTTAATGTCACAATTATTAACTAAAAAAATGGAAGAAACTGGGTAAAGCTATAACTCAAAGAGAATATGAATATTTAGAACACAATAGAGAACGCATTCTTTATGGTTCTAAAGTAAATCTTTGCTGGATATAGCTGGTGTTATGTTTCATATTTATTTCTTGCTTTTCTTTCTGTCATTATAAAACTAACATTCTGGGCAATTTTAAAAAATTGCACTAGTTTTAATAAAATAGTCTCTCAATTCTCCTCTACTGCCACAGTTAGGGGAATGAGTAAAACCAAGCTAAGTATCATTCTGCCTATTATCGGCAAATTGTGACAGGAAGTGTCTTCTATAATGGTGATGATTACTATACCAGCGATAATTTTATTGTATAATTTGCGTTGTCTTCTCTGTGCTGCCATATCAATACACAGAATGTGTCCATCCGTTCCTAGGAGATACATACGCCCCCCAAGTTCCCTTTTCTATTCCTAGAAAAATCATAAGTAATTAGAAAGTAAAATGACTGGCAGCCAAATTCCATCCTCCAAGGCTGCATCTTCCCCGCGCCCCCCCCGCCCCCAACTCTCTTTAATAGGTTTATGTACTTGCTGGAGGCAACTTTTGAAAACATCTTACTGACCTGAGCTTTTGTACCAAAGATATCCAGCCACCTCTGTCCTTGGCCAGCGCCTGCCGGGTTACAGGGGCATGTTGTCATTGCCGGGCTGGTTCTCTCTAAGACAGGTGAGCATTACAACCTTTCCTAAGTGCAAAGAGCAAAAAGGAAGGGAGAAGTTGGCATCACCGAATAATTTCTTCACCTCTTAGAGGAGTTACATAATGTAGGATCCTGGATAAAGGAGCAAGATTGAAAAACACAGCAGTTACAAAACCTGCTCATCCCGGAAGGAAATCTACCTGCTTTTCTATACCTTCTCTCCTTTGGATCTCAACACAGCAACTATTTAGTAGGCATTTGCTATGTGCAAGGTATCAAGGGATTTAAAAGGGACTGAAATAGCCCCTCGGTCCTTTAGGAGTGAGTTGGATAATAACGTGATTTCTCAAATATTCACATGAAAAAACTCTGAAAGTCACACTTGGAAAGGTGTATCTGTCTATAGTGGCATAATTTATGGCAACTAGAAAAAATTAGGGTTTTTTTTTAAAGCAAACACTGCTGTAAGAGATTATAGAAACAGAGCTTTTAAACCAAAACAAACTACACATTCTACATTACTTTATCATGCCTTTCATGCTTCTAGAGTCTAAAGAAACATCTCTTCCAAAATGGGAATACCCTTCATCAAAATCTAAGCCAATGGTCCGTTACCCGTGGATGCAGTTTTGGCAGTTGCAAATGACTGTTGATTTGCAACCCAACTGGTTCTTCGGTGTTAATGGCAAGTTAAGCCCCTCTAAGTCTGGAATTGCTTGTGTGGGACTCACAAGTTCTCCCCATTCTTCACTGGTTCAAAGAAAAATGTTCCCCTGTTGTCCGTGCCTGTTCTTAGGAGATGCGAAGCTTTGGCTGAAGTTTTGCTAGTTTTGCAGATAGATGGATTCCAGCATCTAACTCCATCAATCCAATAAAAAGTTTACTCGACTAGGAAATTATCTCTTGTCTTTTTTCAACAGCTATAGCTTTGACACATCTTGGGTACATAGTTTTTACAGGGTGGTAAATAACAGTTGTGGTCTTTAGAATAGAGTGGGAGTTGATTTATTTAGAATAAAAAAATTATAAGAAGGAGAAAGCCTTAAACCGAATGTTTATTTCTATGTAAATTTCTAATGACCTCAGTTGAAAGCTGGAGGAAGAAGGGTCTGTGGGTGGGACAGAAGAAGGAGGAGGTCATGAAGAGGATGAGTGGGTTTTGCAGGAAAATTGTGAGCCTTAGAAGGAGCTTCTGGGATTGGTGTCAGGGTCTGGGCGTGCCCAGAACTGAGGCTGGAGTTGAAAGCTCCTCGCAATCCTTAGGCATTAGAAAAACTTCTGAGAGGCACACATTCAGCTCTCTCCAAGGGCATCCAAAACACTTTCCAGTTCTGGTTCTCACGCAGCAGACCAGGGTGGGCCCAAGAAGCAGGAATGAAGAATTCTGAATCCCCAAAGCAGTAAGACATTGAACACAACACTGGAAGAATGACTAGACAAGAAAACTAAAACTCTCCTTCAACTAATTTCATGTTACCTTCAGCAGAGCAAGGAATATCTCCAAGTATCCTGGTGAAACTTTGGGGAAAGAAAAATGAAAAAAGTTCTTAGGAAAAAGACTTAAGAGAAATACACTGGACAGTTGGCAATGCACAGAATGTCTTTGATAATATTTTTTGGCCTTGTTTAGTACACATAAGTACATGAAAGCTTTCAGAGAGCTGCTTCTAACAGCAGTCACTCCTAAGGTCTTGGATTGTCTTCACCCGCAAATTCTACCACCACAGAGTTTTTAGGAACCTTTTCCTTAAAGTTATGGGTGTTATTTTAATTTCAGGAAAAAAATATCTGGACAAAAGAAATCATGAGCCCGCCTCTGCAGCAAACATCATTCATCATTGAAGCCTTTTAGTCAAGAAGAGGCAGTTGACTTGTGACTAAGCAACCCCTGACCCTCTTCATGAGCGGATGTTTCTTCCTTTCAATAAATGCAACCTTTTGCTTTCTTCTCACGCTCTTCAGCTATTATTCTTACCCTTCTTCAGACCTTTCTGCCTTTGTCTCTTCATCTTCCTGGTCTATACCTTAGGTTCGGCATTGTTTAGCCCAACAGAGCCTAGGAAGGTTTTACACGCCACAAACTGTTGCACACAATAAACATCTTAGGAGCTGAGAATCAACTGAGTAAAGAAACAAGAGGTACTTTTATGCTGAGTCACATGTGGTTCCTTTCCCTCTGTCTTTTTCTTAGAAAATTTAAAACTTCCTGCATTTAATGAGAGAAATCCTTTTTTTCCCTTTATTTTTATTGAACCATCAGACATAATTTTGCAGCTTCTAATAATGCTGTTGAGAGAAATGTGGACTCACAAGGCCAGATGGTAACCTTGTGGTGCTGTCCTAATAAAAATGCTCATAGCAGTTGGGGGAGGCTGAAGGAGGCTGAAGGAGCCTGTGGCTATCGGCGCTCTGTGCGGGCTGTTGACCCGGGCGGTGGCCTGGGGCCCTAAGTGTTTTGAAAGTCCCCTTTGCCGTAGCTCTAAGTCTTTTAGGAGACCTGACCTCATCTCTCTCCCTCCGTGCCCTGGCTGCGCCTGCTACTAATTGCCCTTGAGCTTTGAAGAAACGAAGCCTTACTTACTAATTCACTGTGGTGCTGAGAAGATTCGCTAGCAAATGTTTTCAAAATAACTTAAAGAAGAGAAACTTCAGTTTAACTGACACACGTCGATTCCTTTTACTACTACGTTTTCTTTCGCCAGATTGCACAGACCTTTGTGACTAAGCATCTTGCCACATCCATTCACTTTTGTCCCATGGTATCTTGCAGACCTTCTTCCTTTTTCTTGTAGTTATGGACTGACTGAGTTCTTTGGCACATGTGTGGTTGGAACTTCCGATGCTATGGCAATACACATATTTATAATGCTGTTTTAAGTGTTTCGATACCTGTTCTAACAAGCTTCCTATCCCGCAGAAGGAAGAAAAGCAGTGGCTATTAACAGCTGGCGCTCTTTCAGGAGACCTTCGAGAAGGGAAGCCTGAGCAGCAGCAGCAGCGGGGCGGCGAGCCTGAAAAGTGAGCTTTCCGAAAGTGCAGACCTGCCCCCTGATGGTTCCCAGGCCCCCGGAGGGAAGGAAGACGACAAGACCTGCGACGAAATCCTGTCGGATGATAACTTCCACTTGGAAAATATCGAAAAAGGTATGCCTAGTGAAAGGCTGGCGAAACGAATGCACTCTGGACCCTTTCTGTTGCAAGGTTCATTTGCTTATTTTTTTTTTTATTAATGTGCAGATTTATATTCAGAGCTGGATGATGAATTGGACATTTCGGATAACTCCAGCAACTCCAGTTCAAGCCCTTTGAAAGAGTCTACATTCAGTAAGCTTTCTTTACCAGTTTGTGGATTCCAGCAGGTAGTAGTTTGGGAGTCAAATGAGTGCCGTCACATACCTAACCCAGTGGCTTGTTTTCCAGGTGCAGTGCTAATTAGCACAGGTGTGCGTGTCATTCTGACAGAGCCTCAGCTGCCAAATGAATGGTTTCATTGTTTCTACCAGCGAACACATGTTCTAACTGGGGAGTAGAGATAACTCATTTGGAAAAACTAAACCGCAGGAATAATGGAAGTGACCTTTATGAGTCTCTTGATTAGGGGTTAGAAACTTGGAGAAGAAATTAGTGTTGCTGTAGACTAAATTTTGCACAATTTTATTTACATTAATGTAAAGGGATATATTATTCTCAAAATGCTAAAGTAACAAATATTTTAATTGTTCAGAACTGTAAAAAATATGATACACAAACTCAGTCCACATGCTAATCTCTTTTTAAAATATATTATTTTAAAAAAGATTTTATTTTTTTTATTTTTAGACAGAGGGGAAGGGAGGGAGAAAGAGAGGGAGAAAAACATCAGTGTGTGGTTGCCTCTTGCACGCCCCCTACAGGGGACTTGGCTCTCAACCCAGGCATGTGCCCAGACTGGGGAATAAAACCGGCGACCCTTTGGTTCGAAGGCCGACGCTAAATCCAGTGAGCCTCACTAGCTGGGGCCATGTGTTAATCTTGACTCTTAATTTAAAATGGTAAAGAAAATAGTCACATAGGGGTATGTGAAAGAAAAAATACATGTATTAAGATAAAATTTAAAGATTATAAGGAGAGGATGCAATTCACTCAACAAATCTGAAACTGAAAAGATGTTGGAAAGTGGAGAAAAAATATTAACTATTTTAAAAGGGTAAGTTGATGGAATATTAAATAGGGTAGATAAAAATACTTTAAAATAATTTAAGTATAAATAATTTTTCTCACCAATGACTATACTATGAAAATGACTCCTCGCCCATGACTATCTCAAAAAGAAGTTTTAAAATAGTCTCCCGAAGGATAAGAGTAGAACCTTAAATATTAGCTTCATTGTTTGTCCCTTTTCAAATTTAATTAGAAAACTGGTGACTAGATGTTCCAGATTTTCTGGGACAACCCCAGTTTCCAACACTCTGCACTGTTTTCCCTGTAAATTCAAGTCTGCTAGGTAAAATGTCTTGTTTTGTAATTTGAAAACATGAATATTGTACAGTAAAAATATCCATGCATATAAACCATGTGTAGTAAATTCTAGAAGCAGTTAATCACTGACTGTTTTAAGGTGAATTCAGTGTTGTATCTCTCCAGTAACAGTGGCAGGGAGTGTCAGTGGGGATGTGGGGAAGGAAAAGGTGGACCCTTAACATTCGCTTGTGGTAACTTGCAATTAGCTATCTTGGCAAGGGTTTTAGGATGATTATGACATAGACGTGTTATGGTTCTTTGTAAGCTATTAATTGCGGAGTTTCTTTGCTTAGCACCTTTTCTTTGGAAAGAAGACCCTTAGACAAACCTGTCAGATAAATGGTAATGTGCAACATTATATTTTAGCTGATGCTTTCATAAAGGAAGAGAGTCTTTACAGTACGTACAATTGCTCAAGTAATAGAAGGAAGCACTTTTTAAGCAAGCAGTGAGACAAATACATAAAAGATTTGCAATGGGAAAATATAAAATTATATTTATTTTCTTGTTTCAGGCATTTTAAAGAGAAGTTTTAGTGCTTCAGGAGGAGAAAGACAGTCCCAAACACGGTATGTACACACTGAGCCCCTAGAAATACTTTTAGACTCTGTAGGGTTGAGGTATTGGTGACTAAATTAAAATTTGATATCTAGAAATTTCCCTGGGCATGTGGAAATAGGGGCTATTAGAACCCAGCCTTCCAGGACTGATTGCAGTTTACTGAGCAGAATGCTGGGAAGAGCACTAAGTTTGGCCCTGGGTTTTAGCGTAGCTTTGTGATCTTCAGCCAATCGGTTTCCCTGAGCTCAAGGGCAGATGACGGAGGGAGGGCATTTGTGCTGCATGAGATCTTCTGGAGCGCTGGTTCCTTATATTTTGTTTTTTCACATCCCCAGGGTATAGGTTTTATCTCATGGTAAATGTGGACCATGTCATATCCACTTGTACCCTGCAGGAAGTGGAAAGGGGGAGTAGAGACATGCCCCCTCCTTTTAAGGACATGACCCAAATGTTGTGCTCATCCCTTCCGCTCACATACTATATGACCACGTCTACTTGCAGGGGAGGATGAATATGTTTGGGGGATTCTGGGTTTGGTATTTTTTTAAATTTTAAAATATTTTTCTTATTTATTTTTAGAGAGGGGGAGGGAGGGAGGCAGACAGGGAGAGAAACATCAATGTGGGGTTGCTTCTTACATACCCCACACTCGGGACCTGGCCTGCAACCCAATCACATGCCCTGACTGGGAATCGAACTGGCGACCTTTAGGTTTGCAGGCCGGCACTCAGTCTACTGAGTCACACCAGCCAGGACAGGGATTCTGTTTTAAAAAGAAGAAAAAAATGTTATTTTGGGATAGCTAGAACTTTCTGTGACACTTGTTTCCTGTGCTAAGGGCTAAAACAAAACGACTCAACCTGGCCTTCTGCCAGTCCCTGGAGACCTTCCTGAGCACAGTGGCCAGTGGCACTGGGTGAGGTTGGTGTGAGCAGAAGCCCGAATGTGGTGGTTTCAGAAGTGACAGGGACAGGGATTCGGAGCAATTAAAGAAAGGGAGGGGTGAGGTGGGACAGTTAGCTGGTGGGGGATGTTTAGTGTAAAAGGGCCTTCTAGAATCTATGACTTTGGACCTATTGAGACTGAAGAGAAGCAGCCAATAGAGAGGAGAGGTCAAGAGTAGAAAGAGAATCGATGATGTGCAGTCAGTCACAGAGTAGCTTGGGGCCAGAGAACACGCCTGGGAAAGACGAAAGGAGAACGCTTTTCCTGTGTCTAAAGAAATGGAAGCAAAGATAAAATTAAGCTAGAAAGCAGAGAACAGGGATTTTAAGGAACAGTATACTTGGTGGCTTTGTTTATTCAATGGTGTTGAAGGTCATTGCTGAGTGGATGGTCCGGATTTCAGGAGTGTGATCGACTAGGGAGAACCAACATAGAGATGGGCACGGAACTGAGCAGAATATAGAGGTGGGCAAGGAACTGGGCAGAAGGACTGCCAAACAGCTCTGAGGCTAAGGCACCAATCGGCAGGCTTTGGAGCTGTGGGCACTCACGGCAGCGCAGTGGCTGTGGGCACGTGGCAGAGCGAAGACTGTGGGCGTGCCTTATCGGTCAGGCTGTCTGGGTGCAAGCAGAAGGGACTGGCTCTGGCTGACTTATGCCACAGAGTGTCTCCTCAGAAGGCTTTGGGCAGGGGCGGGGTGGGGAGTGGGCTCTTACAATTAGGAACCCAGGGGGTCAAACTTAATAATGGATTGAATAAAATTAAATTTAAAAAAAAGCCCAGCTCGGGGCCTAGTGAGCCCCTGACTCTGTGGAGGAAGCGCTGGCGGACTTGCAGAGGCGCTGAGCTCCCAGCTGGTCTTTTCTGTCTTCGTGTCCTGTTCACAGGATTCAGTGTCCTCTGTTAAGAGCCAGCTTGGCCTGGCTTCAGTCTGGGCCCTGTTTATTGCTGTGCGGAGGTCTGAGCTCCCTGATTGACAGCTCCTTCAAGTCCGCTGGGGGGCTCGTGCTGTAGGGAGCAGGCGTGGGTGCTGGGCAGCCGAGAGGGAACCACGGCCTACTTCTGGGTTTGAGGGTGCTGGCAAGGGCATAATGGAAATGAACCTGTTTAGAAAAATCCTGAAGGGTTCAGTTATGGGGCAAAGGAAGGTTTGTGTAGAAAATCAGTTTTTGTTTATTCAAAGATACATCACTGACAAGTTTATCTTTTCCACCTGAGGGTCAGGAAAGGTTAGGGTGGAGCCTTTGAATTCCCAGTGTTATAGTAACAAAAACCCAAGAAAAACCTATCAGAGTGCATAACCTACCAGAAGGGTCATTGAGGAAAACCTACAGACCACATGGTTTGCTTCAGGGGCCTGGCTGCAGAGAACTGCGGACAGAAGAAGCGGAGAGAGAGCAGGGGGGCAAGAAACGGTCCAAAACCCTAAGAAGAACCAGAATGGCTGATTGTGGGGCCTTGGGACCTGAGTTAGAAGACCCCCAAGGGAGCACAGGGCTTACAGATCCTGCCCCCCTCCCCATCATTTCCCATGTCTGGCTTCTCATCCCGTACTTACCAGCTCTGCTTCCACTTGTCACGGGCAAGGACGCCACCCACAGGACCCTAGAACTGGGGGAGATCTTGCTCACTGGGCCCGCGAGTGAGAGGCCAGGGGTGGGAGATGTGAGCCTGGCCCTGGCGCTGGGTCTGAAGGGCACCCCAGGGTGGGCGTGTCCTCCTCAACTCTAGCACCAGAGCTTCTCTACCTTAACCACGTCAGGATCGCAACAGACATTCTGGAGCTGGTCTGCAAATCTGTCACTGCCTGGAACGATATTTGCATAGGAAAAGGTTCCACGCACATGCTCTTCCCTCAAATAATTAACAAGTGCACTTTGGAACCTGACTACTCCCTGTTAAGGTTTGTGATTATTTATATTTTTAAAAACATCATAGAAAGGCTTTTTCTCTATTATTGAATACTCAATTCAATGATATAAAGTCACTTAAATGTATATAAGAGGTGCAAAATAATATTTTAGTACAAAAATAAATTATGACATATGGGTATACTCCACAGTTAAGGGAATTTTATGTTAAAATGGACATTTCAATCAGATAAATTTAGAAATCTTAGCATTGCCAAATAATTCTAGTCCTTTCTTCTTAAAGGATTCATACAAAATTGTCTTATTTACACAAATTCAGCTGAAGCCAAACTTTTCGAAAACAAAAAAGTGCATGTGGACAAGTGCTATGACTCTATATTTTAGAGCTTAAAATGGTTTTCAAAAGATAGCCATTATCTAAACATTTTGTAGTAAATTGGGTCAACTAGAATCATCAGAAAGGAGACATTCAATCTGAATCTCATTGAAATGGGTGTTACTGAGTGGGCTTAAACTTGGGGTTAAGGACCAGTCAACAGGTGGAAAATGGAAGATGGCCCAGATGTTGAGGCTGATGAGTCAGAAGGTGCACACATCGGCGAATAGGACCTGAGCTAAAATAATAATTGGAGAGCTGTGCCGTGTATGGCACAGGGGGCAGGCCATCGGAGAGCATGGGTTGATTTAAGACAAGTTCTTTTCTCTCAAGGAACTCACAGTGGAATGGGGAGACAAGGGCAGACTTCAGAAGGAAATTAATGACAAAAGACAGCCTATGATTCAGGCCAAATAAAAGGAGATAAAAATCAATAACTTTTTGACTTTCAGGTAATCTCCAGGGCTTTTCTGAATTAAAAGGAGGCAACTCTAAAATGTATTTCTAATTCTTTAAAAGGCATTAAATAAGGCTAAATTTTTTTGCAATTAACTTGTTTAGGGTTTTCCTGGGTTTTTTGGTTTATTGATGTGAAATGTAAACCCATCTTGCAAAATATTTAGAAGCTGAATGAACAGTTAGAATATAAAAGATGGCAAAACTACAAAATAAAATAGAAACAAATTAAAAATCAAGCCTATAGATTTTGGGCTAGTCTGTGCCATGTGTACAATGGTCGAACAGTTAACATGAGACCCTTAATGGCTCCTAAAACAAGGGAGTGGGTTCCAGTGGGAAAAAAGCCACAGAGACGTGCACATTTGGCCTCAGCACCGCTTCCCAGGGTTAGAAGTCATGCTTGGCCCTGGCTACAGAGCACATGGAGAAAGCTGATGCATCAACTCTCAACTTTTGTCGCCTCAGATATTAGGAGCTAGAGTTAAGCTAATTGCCTGCTGAAGAACGTAGGTACTTCCCTAGTGACCTGAGACAGACTTTCTTGGGCAAATGGGCCAGGCAGATGGATAAAACATGAGCAAATGAAATGAGGAAGGGCAACTCCTACCTCTTCAGAGAATATTAAAGTCTCAAGGCTGGTGAAAGGAAACATGATGTCGGAACTGTAAGGCACCCTGTTGATCCAGGTCACCATCAGATAACGAAATTTTTTTGTAGGAGTGTAATTAATGTCAAGACCAGGAGAGAACCAGTCCCGCAACTCTTACAAGCCCCTTCCTTCTCTGGAACAGAAGTCACGTGAAGCTGGGAAGTCATTCCTTCGGGCTCCTTTTCTTGCCAAATTTTTCCCCCAGATCTTAGCCCTTCATCCCCAAATCACCAAAAGTTCTGGAAGCCAAACTCAAACCTCTGATACAGGATCAGTGGCAAGAGCTCCACTGTGCAGCTTCCAGAAATGCAGCCACTCGTGAAGCAGAGGCTACTCTCCAAATCCTCATCCCCAAATCTCCATGCGCCAAACCTGTCTGACTAGGGTGCCACTTAGCAGCCATCCCCTGAGCTCTCCTGGACCCCCTGAAAACCTGGAGATGCCAGGGTAGCACTTTTAATACCGCAGAAGTAGACCATGGGGGACTGACAGTTGACCCACATTTCCTAACAAATGAGCAGGTCGTTCCCACTTTGTATATTCACTTAGCAGAATTTGCTTTCAGTTAGGACTTACATTTACTAGAATAGAAACTTGATTTTTCATCTTTGTTCTTCGCATGCTATTGGAGAGTCATAAATAGGAGTGTCACTTGGGACACTCCTACAGGTGTTTATCCGTCTGAGCGGTAATCAAGTAGCTGCCTTAGCCGCAGCCACTCATATGCTATTGAAGGCCAACTGGGTAGTTCTCCTGAGTTAACTCAGCCTAACTACATTTAAGTTTCACCCATTAAGTTACAAAAGGCAGATAGAAGTTAACATAATGGTGTATTTTTTACTACATAGAATGCTTGTAATGAGTGCACATAGGTCATGGGATGGTCTATTTGAGCAACTTCTTGAATAAGAAAGTGAGAAGTTATTTTAACAGCTTTAATGATGTATAATTCACACAAAATAAACTGCACATATTTAAAGGTACAATTTGATAAGTTCTGAGTGCATACATCCCTACAAATCTCACAATGAGGATAGTGAACTTGTCCACCTAAAAGTGTCCTCGTGTCCGTTGGGGCCTCTCGCTCCTGCTCCGCACTCAACGCACGATCTGCGTGCTGAACTAAAGATGAGGTTGCATTTTAGAATTTTACATGAATGGAATTATACAGTGTGTACTCTTACTTGCCTGGCTTCTTTCAGTAAGCATAATTGTTTCGAGATTTGTTTATGTTTTGTGTATCAATAGTTAATTTCTTATCGTTAAGTAGTATTATTCCATTATATGAATGTGCCAGTGTTTGTTTAGACATTCTTCTGTTAATGGGCATTTGAATTCCAGTGTTTGGCTATTACAAATAAAGCGGAGATGAACATTTCTGTCTTTATATGGACACGTACTTTTTGTTCTCTTGACTAAATATCTAGAAGTGACATGGTTGGGTCATATGGTAGGCTTATGCTTAACTTTTTGAAGAAACCACCAAACTGCTTTCCATAGGGGTTGTGTGATCTTTCCATCCATGGTGTGAGAGATTTGAACCTCTTGTGTACATTGACGGGGGCTGAAGCCAATGATAGTGTTTGTGGAAATCACCTTTTGTTTTGATGTGTGAGTCTCTGAAATCATAAGGAGTAAGAGGGAAATTAGAATTCGTTTTTCATGGTCAAACTCTCACAAAATATTACCTACTTTCAAATAATCATGTGAAATAAATATCCCTATTGTTAATGTTTGTTGATGTTTTGTACATATTGACAGTTAGCCAAAAGCTGGGTTCATGTCTGTGTCAGGAAAAGCAATGAAAGATTCAATAATTAGGACTTTATTTGAAATTTTCAGCTTTAATCATTTTCAGTGATCTAAGTGATCTAAAGTCTTCTGCCTTTATTACTACTTGCTAAGAGAGAATTGGGAATGGCTTAATGTTTACCATTTTCTAGCTGGGGTTTATAGTCTCACTCAGTAAATGTAACGATAGTTCTCAGTCATAGCATTGTATTTCAGTTTACAAATAAATTATTCTGTATAGTGGAATTTGATAATGCACACAGGAGCTTCAGCCTCTTTCATGATCACACACACCCCAGCCCTACTAAGCTTTGGTTCCTGTATTATGATCTTAATATCAGTTAATGTTTGCTACTGTGTGTTGATAGATACCAGACTATGCCTGGTCTTTTATTACATTGTCCAGGGCACAGTGTACTGCACAGAGGTGCCAGTCCACACGTACTCATTAATTAATAGTTGAATGATTTTTATCTTAGCATAAATTCTGTATTTTTCACTGTAATAAGACTGAAATCTCACCCACTAGCTTGAACCTACAGCCTTTGCCATAGTCACAGCTTAAGGCCCCTCGCCCTCTTTTCTTTAAGGTTCTGTTGCTCGGGCAACAAGATTTCTCCATGCCTGATTGTGTCCTGTTGCTAAGGCAACAGGGTATAGTTGGTTGGCTGGTTTAAGACATTGGATGTTTGCAGTATCGGAGATGCCTGTGTGTCACAACTTCTTTGATAAATCAGTGTCTGCATAATTGTGTTCAGGCGTGTGTGTCTGACTCTAGTCTTTGTGTCTAAAGACGGCTGTGGATGTTTGTAACCATCCAGTGTCATCCGCATGGCCAGAAAGACCTGCTTGTAATCTCAGGAACTACGGACCTTGCCTCCTTTCAGCAGAAGTTTTGCTCATTTTCACTTGTAGCTATTCT
This sequence comes from Mormoops blainvillei, assembly GCA_004026545.1. Taxonomy (NCBI): domain Eukaryota; kingdom Metazoa; phylum Chordata; class Mammalia; order Chiroptera; family Mormoopidae; genus Mormoops; species Mormoops blainvillei. Next base: position 140,461 of record PVJD01003616.1, on the reverse strand, counting down.
CTGTCACTGCCACTTTTTCATAATCCACGTCTAGTTTTACTTGAATTGAATAAATACTGCTGGATCACTACTTGCCAGAATCAACCTTGGCCTATCTGCCAATGTCACAATCAAGCAATTTTGATTTATTGCCAGCAAGACCACGTTATTTCTTTTCGGTGACAGTTCGAAACTTTCCTGGCTTATCGCTCATTTGTTTCTAGCTGGTATTGGAGGAGGGGTGGGGAGCCACAGGAGAACTCTGCCACTTGCCTGTAGTGACACCCACTCCATTAATGCTGTAGGTCAATGAAAAGCTCTCACTGAACAGAACCCAGCTCTACATAATGTTCCTTATTTACACAGAACATGTTTGTGAATTTCCCCACCTAAAAGAGACTTGTAAGCTGTAAAATACTGCTTAGCTCAGATGTATGGTTGCTTTAGCCACAGAAAGCATTATCTTAACATTGTAAGCCAAACCTCTCATTTCGTAACGTTACATATTTCTTCTTTTAATCAACACCAAATAGTATTAACTACTTTTCACCATTGAATTATACTGTGTGATGTAGCTACAATGCACATGAAAATATTTTCTTGGTTCAGAGCTATATTTAAAAGAATTGGACAAGATAATATAAAATTATAGCACACCATTTCTTTCATGGTCAGGACTACAGTGACAAATAATTATTCAAATAATTTAGCTTGTGCTTGAATTAATTCAGTGAGGCATTGACTTAAAAAATTAAAGCTAATGCGACCTCCAGTCTCCACCTTGCCCGTCGTGGTGTGGGGTGGAGGTCGCAGGTGAACACTCAAATTCAGTGCTTCCATGTCTGTTTTGACCTACGAACTCTGGATGAAGTCACACCAGAGCAGAAGAGAGCTGGAAGCGATGGCCTTTCAGCATCCTTTGAAACCTTCCATTTCTTGGTAATTGTGCCACCAGCCTGAAGTACTATTGGTCAATGCCCATTTCAAAACTTTTAGGGGACACAAGCTTCATTATGTTCAGCCTTTTCACCATAAAACGTTCCTGGGGTGTTTTCTCCATGTTAAACCATGTCTGTCCATTTCTCCCAACTTGCGCTCCCGGGGGAAACCATCCCTTGCAGCTTCACTGCTCTGCTGGCCATGACCACCCCCCCCGGTTCAGCCTCGAGGCTGACTTCCCCAGGCTCTGCCTCATTTCAGCCTCTGCCCCATCTGTGGGCCCAACCGTTGTGTAGTTCAGAGTTGCGCCTTCTGGTTACAGTAGTCTTCTACCTTGGCATTTCAGATGACTATGTTTTCTTGTCATTGTGATATGATTTCCAGAAAAATGATCATTTTTTTCTGCTATTCCTATACAATCTTATAAGGTCCAAGTGTGTAGGGACTGTTTCTTTTCATCGTCTGCTCTCCAGTGTCTACCACAGTGCCTATATATAGCAGACACTTTATGAATGTTTTTTGAATGAACAAATGTGTGATGTTTATTTTTTAAAAGTCCCTAAAAGTTTATTAAGAGGAGTTTAGAGTTATAGAAGAGAGGAGAACAGTTGGCCGCAACTCAGCATTATCTGGGTGGTCTCTTCCACACAGCACATTTTGAAATAGATGATAATTTGGAATTTTGGATTCTTCAGGACAAATGGAATAGTCATCTAGTTAACTCAGCATGTGAGTGGTTGTAGCTCTCAAAGCACCCGTAAACTTATGAGTAAAAATCTCCCACAAGTTACCTTTTAATTCGACTTTGAAGGTAGTGGGGTCCCTGAGGTGCTGTGCAGATATGAGGCATGACTCCTCAGTCCTAACGTTTTTGAAGCCAATGGCCAGCACCTTCTAAGAAGGGTCTGGAATGCGCTGCTGAATGTGGAGGCCACTGGTGACATGACTCCCGAGCAATTGAAATATAGCTAATGGGGCTGAGGAGCTGAATTTTACACTTTAATCTGAGCTTAAATGTGAAATAGACTGCAAAACATATAATGAACTTTTTTGTACACGTTGAAATGATAATATTTTGGATATATTTGATGAAAGAAAATCCATTTTTAAAATTAGTTTTATTTCTTTATTTCTACTACTTAAAAATGTGGCTAACACAAAATTTAAACTTATGTTTGTGGCTTGCACTGTATTTCCACTGAACTGTGCTGAACTTGGTAGAAGACTGGGGGACAGGACTATGCACATGCACTTGCACTTGTTGGGGTACAGCGCGTGGGCAAGGATATGAGATGCCGAACAGCTCCGCCCCGAGGCTCCCTGCCCACACATGGGCACTGCTGAGACTATGCGCGCTCGGTTTTCCGAGGGCAGAGACCGTCCCTTTTCTTGCTTTCTATACACCCTATGTCGCAGGACTTGAGAGTATGTTCACTGTGCGAGGCAGGTGCTTCTCATTTACTTTTAAAGGTTCTGGAGACATGGGCCGGGAATAGGACAGAAAAAAATACATGGGATCAAGAGAGGGCTAATTTGGTAGTGGGTTAGGAGGAATGGAAAAGGATAGGGAAGGAGCTCACCGTTGGATGTAAAGACTTTGATATTGTTCTAGTACGTAAATTAGGTGGTGGGTAATGAAGGCCAATTTTGTTATTCCTCATAACTTAGGTGTGTGCTGCATGCATGTATCAAAATTTCTATGATTAAAATGAACGGGGTGAGGTAAGAGATTCATCGATCACGTTTATTTGAGTCTCTATACATGGTAGATGTTGTATATATTTTTGTTGGATTGCATTAAATTGATGTGTGGTTTTTAAAACTTGCCAGGGTACATATATTTTTTATTTCATTAAAAAAACCTATTAAGAAATTGGCTCTAAATTTTAGTGGGAGAATCAAGTTTAAAGGTTATTTATGATTGTCCTTGGTGAAGTCTTAGGCTGCCTCCATTGGGTGGAAGGCACTGAGACCAACTTGCAAAATGGTCAGGAAATCTAGAATTTTAGGGCAGTGCAAACAAGTGATGCTAATAATACTGGACACTTTAGGAAAAATATAATCCTTTTAAATGCAAAAATTATCTCTTTTCATAGGAAGAGTCATAGTTTATTTTTTAAGACAGCAGGAAAAAAGCATAGAAAAATAATATATTTAAAATTTTAAATATTACTTCTTTTTAACACAAAACCAGTTTGCCAATTTTAGTGTTACAAGAACATCATTCAAAGGTCCTAATCATTCTTAGAGCTTATAAACAACTGTGACGGGGCAAGGTTCTTCCATCGGTCAGTGGATCGTTCTGGGTTCAGATACATTTATTTCCTTCTTTATTAAACCTCTGAGAGTGTCTTCAGGGGAAAAAAAACTTTATTTGTTTTTATAATCTAAACCATAACAAGATGTAGTCTTTCAGTAAATGTCAACAATTCCCAGTTGAACAAGTCCTTCTAATGGCCCCTACTTCTACTTTCAGGGACTTCACCGGTGGAATAGGATCGAGACCAAGACCAGGTAACTTAGTGTAGGCAGCAATGAAATCATGCATGTCTCCCTGAAATTCCGTGTGATTTATGTTATAGCTTTATATCTCTCCCCCTTTTATTTCTTCAGCCTTGCTGCCTCTTGACCTGCTTCTGAAAGTGCCACCCCTCAGGCTCAGGGCCCACATTAAGGAGGTAGAGGCCGAGTTAGTGATGGGGTGGCAGTCCCATAGCCTTCCTGCCGTGATTCTCCACAATCTCAAAGACCATGGTAGTACTAATTAGATCGAGTTGATGTTAAGCACATGATGGGTGGACATAGAATTATAAATGGGCCTTGAAATGTCTGAGTGATACTTGGGAGGTAATTTTAATACAAACAGCAGGAGAATTTTGTCTATCATTATTTGGCATTTAAGAGTATCCAAATGCTTTCTGTGTTCACTTATTTGATTTAAATATAGGCTGTTTTTCTAAAATTTGCATTTCTGCTTCGGTGGGAATGTTAACCGGTTGAACTATTGATGCTTAAAGTGCATACCTACTAGCAAAAAACAGTAGCTATGTTTTACATACATATTTCTGTAAGCTATAGACCTATATGATACGAGAAGCGAGAGCATATTTTTTCTATCTATATTCTGACACTGATAGATCCTTTTAATTATTACATTTTTTATTTGACTAAAACAATGTTATAGCTCATTGTTTCTTTAATAATTTAATAATTATGGATTCTTAAAACATAAACGTTTATAATAGTGGTTTGGGAGGGGGGAAGAGTGTGTTAATTAGTTTCCGATTTCTATTAAAGAGGACCGAAGTACAGCAGTAATGGTAAAATTATTAGCTAAACTAGGACAATTCAGGAAAAAAGTTCAGTGATTTTGCTTTTCACATGTGTAGGAGTATATGACTCTTGAGTATAAAGTTCCATTTTCCTACACTGGTTAATTTCAAATTATTACTTGATGCTTATTTTCAATTTAACCTCCTTAATTCACATTTTTTGTAGAGTTAACACATGTAGTGAACCAAGGTGATGTGAAATGATTTACTGGTATGTTAGTCCATCTCTTTATTAAAGTTGCTTTGAAAGAGTTATTGACAATTTGGGGCCATTTACACTGTCAACATAGATGCAAAAAAGGATGAGTTTGTTCTTAAGATGTCCAAAGCTATCATGTTGACTGTGCTGTACTCCTACTATTTTGGCAAAAGGTAAGTTCATAGCATAATCATGGAACTAAAATAATCATTTTTCATTAATTTTATAACAGTAAGAGCAGAACAAACATACGTATGTAAATGATTCACAGTTCCGTTGTGAATCATGACAGGGTTTCCTTTTCCTAAAGGGCATGTTGAATTAGCCTGGTTTAAGATAGGACTTTATATCAGCGACATTGGTCATATCTTTTAAACAAACTAGTCACATTATAGCACAGTGTACACATAATGTATTTCTGAGACCTATGGTTCGTGTTATCCTGTCCATTTTTTAAAAATTCACTGATTCATATTTTTTAAATTTAAAACAGATTATAGTATAGCATTTGTTAGTGTTGTCAGTGAATGCTAAAGTTTATCTATAGAGGAGGTAATATTACAGAACACATTAATACTTATGACAATTTGGGTTACTACCTATGGTAGTGAGTAGTAGGTGTCTACTTTCAAGTAAAAAAAGTCTTTATTTTCTTCCATCTTGAAACAAATGGTATCAGCCCCGTCTACTTAGACCACCTCATGTGCAAATCACGCTCCATTCTAGTTATCATCTCTGTATCTCTAGCCTAAGAGAATAAAAAGGCATCATGAGACATCACAGCTTTGGTAATTTGTGAGTTATACTTCAGGTATTTGTGACGCAGAATAGGCAAAGCACTGGAATATAAGAATGATTTATTTATATAAAAACAGCACATCATACCAATGTATTTTCACTTATTTAAAATTTGATTTAGCTTTCTTAGATTAAAGGGGATCATGCTGGAAATTATGTATAACCAATAATTGCAACCCTGTATTGCCTAAATTGTCAGAGAGGGGAGGTTTATGTCAAAACCTGGGTATGTCCCCAGGACTATATCCAGCATGGGAACCTCATTTTCCATGTGCTATGACAGAACAAAGGGTGAGAACTGTTATTTTGAAGTCCTAAATGACTGTATTATATAATAAGATCTTGCCTATGTGGTTTTCCTAAAATGTGGACTCCTTGGTCCGTATTGTGATAATCTAGTAGTATCAGAACTCCTGTAGAACAAATAACCATGGGCACATTTTCAGATTCACACAATTAAAAGCCCTCTTATTCTATCTTTTAATACTAACTAGATTGTGTAAATAATTTATTTTTATAGACATTCTTTCGGTTAAATAATAGACTATAGTTCTCTACTAACAAATAAAAATTTAGAAATTCCTATATTTTGGGCTTGAAAATATTAACAATAATTAACATGAATCAATGAATAAATAACCATTTTAAACCATTTATAGCTCTACTTCTCTAACCTTGGTCTCTTACTTATTTTTATTGTGGAAACTTGGCCAAACCCGAGTTCCAGCTGTACTATTATTTTCCTGACACACATTTCTTTATTTTTTGAAAGAAACACTAAATTTTATTTTTCAATTACAGCATACATTCAATATTATTTTGTATTAATTTCAGGTGTACCGTATAGTGGTTAGGTAATCATATACTTTACAATGGGCTCTCCCCACCCCGATATTCCCAGCACCCACCTGTCACTGTGCGTAGTTATTGCAATATTATTGACTGTACTTTTTGTGTGTTTCTTTAATTTGATTCACATTGTCAACTTAAATTTATTTGAAGGGGAGTTTATGTTATTGCTACAAATAGGAAGCCAGTTTAGCATTACTTGCCATAAATAGATAGCAACTGTAACAATAAATGCAAATCTAAGCAAGATAGCATTATTAAATTCTAAATAGATATTGCTATCTGCCTATCATGAGGTCTTTTTTAATGAAAAAATATTAGCTAATATTGGAGAAATGGTGACAACATCCTTGCTCCATACTGAAACTTAACCTTGATATAATCAATAGAAAGAAAATTGGAAAAGAAAAAGTGAAGAAATACCTTTCAAACCCGATTTATTTACTGTATACAACTGTGCTGTATATAATTGCTCTATGCTTTGTAAAACTCAGTTTTTAAAAATAATTGATTGGTTCTGTTGCCAAATGAATTAATCAAACAACTGGATGTTTTGAATGAGAAAAAAAATGTCTAGCATCTATTTTATATACAAAGAAACAGTCCTTTCCTGTTGAGGTAGAGGCAATGGTGTCCTATATATGTGAGAACTAAATCATACCAAAACACATTACGAGAAAGGCATTCTTTGTCAGTACGTAGAGTACATGTTAATGTTATGGATGCTATGAGTGGGTCAAATGTAAATTTTTGGAAACTTGAGTCAAATTTAAAGTACAAATGTAATGTCAATTAAGAGCATGGCCTAATTTGGCTGGATTGACACTGATATTTTTCTGTCACTTGCTCAGTTTTTCATTTTCAGCAGCGTTAGCAGGCACTGAACAGATGCATGGAAATTCTTATGCTCTGCATTTTGACTAGAAATGGTTCTTTGTGGTGTCTGGGCTCCTAATTTTGTTTTCTTACTAGATGACAGAGAATCTATTTTTATACTTGTCTTTTGTTCATAAAGTTGGATCTAAAGAAAGTAGTGTCCCATCCAAATATTCCAGAGAGCACAGCTAATGTTCCAGTTGTCCTTATTATGAGCAATCTTCTGTAGCTTATGTTCACATTAGTCATTCACAGAAAGTACTTTGTACTAAATTTCACAATTACCAAAGTGATTTTGAGTACATGCCTTCTCTCATTTGACTGCATAGCAATTCTTTTAGCTTATAAAAATGTACTAAAAGGGAACTATTATCAAAACTTATAATACTAGTCTATACCATGCAATTTGGCATATAATTTTATACTTTTCTGTATTGTTTTTGGGATTTGGTTATATTAGCTATATCTTCCAATCAGATTATAGGTGTCTTAAGGGAAGTTTACACAGGCCTCTGAGGTCAGGCCCTTAAAATCTACTTACGGAGCCACTGATACATATCTACCCTGCATAACCCTTGTCCATCCTTGCCATTGAGAGCAGCCCTGTCAGTAATCTCATGGTTACTTAAAGAATGTAAACTATGATATTTTAATGTTAGACTTCAGATTGGGGAAGGTGACAACACATTTCCTTTACCAACGATAATTTGCTTCCTCATTCTCCCTGCTGGGGGAGGTGCTGAAGGGAGCGTGGACCAGGTCCCAGGAGGACGCTGCTGGAGCTGCGGATTTTTTTTCCATATTCTTTGGAGGATAATGTCTTTCCAAAGAGATGCCCAGATTCACAAAAGTCACTGATGGTCCCAATCCCAAACCAAGTGCCAGCTGCGAATCAGCTGTGCGGTGGCAGCTCACAGCCCGCCCTGTGGGTTTCTGCCCTGGGGGAACGGCTAAGTGGAAGGAAGGGAAGATTATGGTTTCCTCTGGCAGGAACAAAGGACAGGTCGGTGTCGCTAGGGTGATGGTGGTAGTATCTGTTAAAAAGTAATTGACTCAAGAGAAAGGCAAGGCTCTCAAATTCCAAATTACTATTTTTAATTATTTTAATGAAATAAGAAAGTAGTTTTAGAGTATATTCAACTATCCTTTGAGTTGTCATCATGCAGGAATTTGAGTTGTGGAGGATGACAGGTCCGTCAATGCTAATGAGAAAGTGATGAGAGGCTGCTTTCCTGTAGCCGGGCCACCAGTACCCCTGTGCCCCCACGCCCCCGAGACCTCACCATGCTTAGGTGACTTTCCTCACTACAGACTCCATAGATTATTTGGGATGTTTTAGATGGTGATTCAGTTAAAATTTTATTTATGTAACTTTTAAAAAACTATATCGGTATGCAAAAGCACAGCTTTTAAAGTTATTCTCTAGCAAGTGTTCTAGTTTTATTTAATCCATTAATGATGGAACCAGATGGAGGATTAGGAAACTGGTTGCAAGAGCATTTAAAGAACAGAGATTTATATAGTTAGTCAAGAAAGAAAAGCTGAAATAACATTGCTAAATTAAGCATAAGACTGGTGAAATTTCTACAGGGCAATAAAACCATATTTTTGTGATTTATTTCTTCATTGGTCTATGAAGTCACACCAATACATCAATTCCTGTGGATTTAATCACTAACACTACAGGCTATAAACTGCCTGCACCATTATTGGTGTAGATTGTTAGTTAAATATACTGGGACATTACCCAAAAGTATTAGGTTAGAATCAAGTGGCATTATTAGAAAAAGGTTGGTGACAGATGATTAAGCAATGATCATTTTGCCTAGTTTTTCCATGATTGGGATAAATTTCCCTTGCTCAGGTAATTGAATGGGGGCGGGGGCATCCTTTCTTTCTGCTCCTTTTCGTTTGATTGGTTAGCCTTCACGATCATAGGGCCGAACGTAGTGTGGTTTTCACACTACAGGACTCGCTCCTGAGAATTCTTGGCTTCATCAATAGAGTTGACTTTTAGAGAAAAAACTGTTCTCTTTAGGAGGAATAAGGTGAGTCAGCATGACTTGGTTAATCACTGTAGCGTTGCATGAGAAATCACTAAGTGGAGGAAGTCAGGCTGTACGGGCTAGACCAAATGCACATGCTATTTTTAGGCCACCAACTCAGGAACAAAAATTTAATTCTCCGTATGTTCCCAATACTGAACTTAATTTTGATATTGAGCCCCCTTCCACAAATCAGAACATAACCAATTAACCAAAAGGTAAATGTCAATGTGTCGGTGATTTCTTCATCTTATCAGGCTTAAAGTCAGACAAACTGAGGATTGCCCTTCTCTCTTCTTCCCTGGGTGGGTGATATTTTTGTTCCAAGGGTTTTATTGGCATCATGGCTCTGGGGCTTTAAGACCACTGTGCTGGCATCTGATCTGGTTATTGAGTATGGTTACCCTTCCACACTGGCATCCAGGGAAGTGACAGAGCCCCACCTGTCTTCCTGTCCCCATCCATGTCCCGCCCCATGTAATGCCCTGTAGCTGCGTTCCTGAGAATGAAGGTAAGGCCTCTAGAGATCAGGCCCTCTCGCTCTGTCAGCCTCCATTCTCAGGGGCTGGGAAGGCGAGTCTGTTGGTCCTGACATCCCTGGGCCCAGAGACCTGAGATCTTGGCAGAGCCCCAGGAAGTGATCTTTGCCGCCCCACCCGACCCCGTGCCATTGCCGTGTGGCGCATGTAAGCTCTGCATGACTAGGGGCCTCTCAGAGTTCCCCATGGGAATCGGCACCCAGTTGTACCACCCGTAATCCCCAAACTTAAAGACAGTTCCATCATCCAACTCTCCTCCTTTCTGTTCCCACCCCAGACTTTGCCCAAAGTGACCTGGAATTTGAGTCTCTCCTGAGACTCCCTTCTCTTCCCCTTTTCCCCTTGTCCTCCCTCCTCAGAGAACATTTATGTTATCCAGGAGGGATGGGAAGGTAAGTTTATTCAGCAGTTATTCTTTTGAATCTCTCTGCCTTCCGCTTAGACAGACTATTGCCTTTTAAAATCCAGGAGTGCACTTGCTCTATTCCTTGGTTCCTCTGTGCCACCCCGTCTTGGGGAAAAGCTAGACTTGCACTCTGCTTGCGTGGCAATGAGAGTTCGTGAGGTCTGACGTAAGGGTAGGGAACAACACAACAGTACGTTCTGCACACAGCACCTTGTCATGTGTATTGTGCACTCATTTTTAGGGACTTTGACTTTAAAAACCTTGAGGTTTTATTTTATATTTTGAGGAACTAACTAAAGAGATAGCAAGTTTAGGATTGGGGAAGCCCTCCCTGATCTCTCTCTCTCTCTCTCTCTCTATCTATCTATGTCTCTCTCTCTCCCTCTCATACACACACACACACACACACACACACACACAAAGCCTGAACAGGATGAGATGCATTACATAAAGGTAACTAAGTCAGAATCCAAAGCAGCTTTGCTTCTTTGGCCTTTAAACAGCCTATATCTGAAGGCTCAAATGAAAGGGGTGGTGACAGGAGCCTGATCCTCGGGGAGAAAGAGGCTGACGGTTTGATGCAGCTTCCTGCCATCCTGTGAGAAGCTCCACCAGGTGTGACTTTGGCGGTCTGGGCCCCTCCCAACAATTCCACCTGATTGCAGAACTCCCCGCTGGTCCATGCTGGGAAGGACTCGATGTCCAAGCTCCCCAGGCATCTTCTCTCTCACCCCCCTCTCCTTTTCCATGGGATGTCATTCTCTCAGTGACTCAGGTCCAAGCTTCAGCTGCCTCCTTGGCTCCAGCTCCCCACGGGTGGTCACCACATGCCGTTCCAAGCCACGCCTTCTGACTTCAGCCCTAGGCCTCTTCTCCTGAGATCAGCGTTCCTGAAATGCAGCCTCCCCGTGGCTCCTTGCCATCATCAGCTGTACCCGTGCACTTTAACCGCACTGCACACTGGATAAACCGGACACTGCTTTCTCCAGATGTGGCCCCTGCTTAGCAGACTCTTGTTCTTTGCTGAAACTGTTTCTTCTACTCAGAATCTGTCACTCAAATATACCTTCCCTCACACTAAATCCATGTCCTGTGTCTACTGAAGGCCTACTAATTAATTCTTCATGGTCTTCACGAGTCACATCTTTTTATCAACTGTCTATGCTGTATCCCATGGTTCTCTGGGTGACCCTTCCGTGCGCCTCTGTGAGTGCAGCATCCTTTAACCTCTGCCACCTTCTGCAGAGCTGTTCACAGGGGTCAATTGCTGAACATCTGTAGATTTGGACTGCAATTCAGCTACTTCATTGCATCTTACTTAAAAGTAAAAAGGTGAGAGTGAACCTTTTCACCATACTTAAATTTAAAAGGTTGTATTTTTTATCAGAGACTTTGGTCCAAAAGAGAGTAGCCCATGTGTGTTTTAGCACCATTCATAAAGGAAAAATATTTTTCACTTCTTCAGGGAGCTCCTGCCTGAAACTCTCCCTTCTCCAGTTGTTCAAAAATTCCTGGCTCTTAGCAGAGAGAATTCAGAAAAACAGTAGGTTGATCCTGTACCTTTGTCAACTGGGGGAATACAGTATAATCCATCTTTTGTTTGGTTTGTAGTAATTAATTGCTCACATTGTAAACTCTAGTTTTCCTAGATTTGATATGTAGTGTAAATCAAGTCTCCAGGCCCAGGGATGGGCAACAGCTAACTGGTATTGTAAGGTGCCATGACATAATAAAGCAGAATGGAGTGCACTGCATGGGCCTCAGAGACCTAATGCTGCCAGATTATTACATATGTATGATTTCCAAAAATATTTAACCTGTTAAATGCTCAAAGGTACACGTAGAACATCACGTTAAAAGTAGCACCCTTTTAACAAGAGAAGTAGTATTTCAGGCTGAGGAAGGAGTGTGGATTTTATTTTCTGTTGAAGGTAACCAGAGGACTTGCCCATGAGTTCATGGCCTCCCGGGCATGCGCTAGGAGAGAGCTGGGAGCTGGTCCAATTCTGTCCAGAGGGTGGGAGTGTAGTGTTAGGGCCCGCCTCGTTCCATAGCCCTCACCCACTTGCTCTCTTGTCTTGGTTGGGCAATGTCCTTCATCTCAGTTTCTTTATCAGTAAAATGGGGATAAAAACAACTACCATTCAGAATGGTTGTGAGGATTATATAAGACTAAATGTGTAAAACCTTCCTCAACGTCTCAAGTCCCTGTTAAAAACATACCGGTCATCCTCTGACCCTCCTCTCTACCCTCTGGAGGGGAAAATCGCTGTTTAGTGTCATGTTCACCACAGAGTAAGGAAGCAAATATAATTATTTTTGATACTTTCAAGTAAATTGCCTCCTATAAGGAACTTTGTAGTTTTCTTCTAAGTTTTAAAACACTAATTATATTCACTTAAAACAATTAAAGGAATACAAAGCATTCTAATATTAAACTTTGATTTTATTTATATTTTAATACAACCAAATATCATGTATCTTTTGTATTAAAAACAACATAGATATGACCCATGGGCATACTATGACTGACATTGAAATGTAATCCTGATCTGTGATGTCTTTTTAAGGGGAAATTATTTTAATAAAATTTTTCTTAGGACAAATTGTCAATGTAAATATGTTGCATTTTTTTTGTGTGTGAATAGGTAGGATGTGTAGTGTTTTCAGTGTGCTAATCTGGAAGATTTATTGAGAGAGAATGCTTTAAAACTCAAAATATGGCTAACATTTGCCATAAATTTGGCATTTATTAATATTTAAATGAGGAATAAGAGATCAAAAAGATGTCTATTTGGATATTTATCTTATTTTGTTTTTCTAAAATTATGAAGGGCTAAGCGAATACTGTGTATATTTTGGGGTGAGGGAATATAAGAAATTATGAGGATTTGGTCATCTAGAAAAGGAGTAGTTCTCATACCCAGAATTAGCTGAAGTTGTTCAGGAAATCAAGAAGTTTTGCAAATGTTATAGTTAGACTCCCTCCCATTTTTCCCAGTCTCAAATTTTGTTTTTATCTCCAATCCTAACTCATCTGATCACTCACATCTTAGTGAATTGTCCAGAGCATGCCAGGAGGGCTGAACTGGTCATGGCGTCCTGTTTTTCAATGATACAACAGCAGCAGGTATCTGAGAGATTGTTCTATGTAAAGAGCACTTACAAACCAATAAGAAAAAAAAGCAGGGGACACAAACGGGAAATTCATCAAAGAAGTGCAATAAACTCATCTGCCTTCAGATAGAAAGTAAAATCAGATAGGCAGAATTAAAAGTTTGATAATATATAGTATTGATCAAAGCATAGAAAAATGGATTCTCCTCGGTCAACGTGCAAATTGATTCAGTCACTTTAACATGTATTTGTTAAAATAAGAAATATGTATTTCTGAGGGCCCAGGTAGTATTTAATTCCCCCTTATCTGTCCTAAAAGACCTCTTGCACTTACGCACAATGAGGCATACACATGTATACCAATGCAGCATCATTTATAATCATGAGAAATTGAAAGCAAACTAAGCACCCATTGAGACGCAGTGCTAAGTAAACTATGATGCATGTAGAAAGTGGTTATGAAGAATGAACTAGAGCTCTGTGTTGGCAAAAAAGATTCTCCGTGCCAGACTGAGTGAGAAAAAGAAATCAGAAAAGCCTTATGATGTGTCATCATATATTTAAAAACAGAGAAAGAATGCATGAAGTAATGCTATAGACTCTCCACAGTAGTAGCTTTCAAACTCTTTTGGAAATGACCCTCAATAGGAAACACATTTTATATCTCAAATGAGTGGACCCTTACTATGTACAGTGCACTCTGAAATTTTTCTGTCCTGTTCCATTTCCTTCTATCCCATTTTTCAAAATGCTGGCCGTGATGCATTAAACTGATTTCAGGACTCAACCACAGTTTGAACACTACCATTGTAAAGTCGCACGCTTATGTCTGTGTATGGATAGAAAACTTACTGGGAGGCAACATGTCCAGCTGGTATCAGAGGTTACTTCTGGAGAGGAGGCAGGTGGAGGGCGGTTCCAAGGAGTTTCCAGTGTCTTCTGTAGTACTTTGGTTGTTACTGTGTTTGTTTGCTTGTTTTACACAGGACATGTGTACTTAAACATTTTCAAATTTATTTTTTTTAGAGAGTAAACAAAACTGTTTCCAAAGTTGAGAATTTACTGGAATTAAGAGAGCACTCAATTCAAAGGGTCTTAAGAAACACAATTTTAAATTACTTTGCATAATTGAGTATTTCAGGAGTCAGGCATTCTAGCTAACTATCTCTGTTTTTGTATCCAGGGCCACAGATGAGCACATTCTTGTGGCAAGGTAGAGTCAAGCCCATGTGAGATCCCACTCAAAATGTCATCAAAAATCTAAGAATGCTCTGCCAGGCTGTGAGATTTTAACTTGTTCCTTGTAAATGTTAAGTCCACATATCAAAAACATAAAGTAATCATAAAAATGATAAAAAACTAAGCCATTTAGTTTCTGAAAATGCAAAGTTAATGTTCCTGTTGCAACTTCAGCTTGGCCATATTACATGGTCTCTAGTTTTTGGAATGGGTCTAGACAAACAAATGGTTAATGTTTTAAGAATTATTCCCACCAGAAACCGCTGCTGTAGAACATATGACATATGTACACTTGGCCATTTCTGCAGGCTGTAACTCCAGCTTACTGTTCTCTGTTTTAGAGCCATCTTAATTCTTTCTGGTTTACCTTCACGTATGTACCCTAAGAGGATTTTTTTAAATCTCAGCTTGATGGTCAAGTAATTTAATTGATGCTTATAAGGAGTTAGACCCAGTGCCTAGGGAAGATAGATCTTTTAAATTTTAAGCATTCAAACAAAGTATTAAGTGCAGATGAACTAGAACTGGGTTATTTCTGGTGTGAATTTCTTAATTAACTCAATCAAGATGCCCATAAAGAAAATAATATTTGACAACACCCTAGTGTAAGACTGAAAGTGGTGTGTGGCTCCATGATAAGAATTTGAGATAAATTATGAACATGTCCTATTGAGACCTAGACAGAAATCTAGGTGAAAATTGTAATTTGGAATAATCAAGGGTTTGGAAGTTACTTAATTTGAAGTAACTTTTGTTACTTAGAATTTTTTTGTTTTGGGGAATTCTTTTCCTCTGTAAGATTATTTATTTAGTGTTTTCATTCAGTAGTTTTAATAAAATTAGCTTTAACTATGTTAAATGCATGATAGTCTCTTAATTTCACGTATCTACAGCCCAGCTTTTCAATGGCCACAGTACCCAAAGCACCACTGAGTCCTGGTGGCAGCCTTATGTAATTGCAGGCAAAAATTCCTAGAGATAACCCATCTTTCAGATAAGAGTTACCATCATTACGTTACTTAGAAGTGTGAGAAGTAAAAAGAAGGAATTGTACATCCCATATTATAAAATATTAAAGTGTTAGAGGGTCTCTGTATATTGTCTTCTTGGTAGAATTAGGATCTTTGCTTAATTTTTTTTCATAATTTTATTGCATTTCCTACTAATAATCACTTTTAAGAAAAAAAAGTAGGGTCTTGACTACATGATAAATCTATCATCCACAGCATCTGCAGGGATTGCTGTGTCCCAGAAGAAAGTACGTCAAATCAGTGACCCTATTCAGCAGATCTTAATTCAGCTGCACAAAATCATCTACATCACACAGGTCAGTATTTTAGCTTTTAATTTCCTTTTATTCTTAAATATAAATTTGCTGCTACTATTGCTTAAGAGTTTTGTGGAACTTTCAATTAGTGAATACTTGTTCTTACCCACCCCAACTGCAAATAGTTGGGGGACACTGGCTTACCAGCAGAGCTAGCGAGATAGTAGGGTTAAAAAAAAAAAGGCAAACATGTAAGATTTTTCCTATGACCTAAAACCTGCACTTTCACTGTTAGTGCACAACCAAAACTAATTCAGTATGAACGGGCTGTCACTGTAGGAAAGAAAGTGGGGGCAGAGGTGGCTTCTGAAACAGCTTTACTAGAGGAAGGGAAGAAAAAGCAGTGCCGACCCACAGATCCTGAGGATGCTCAGCTAAAACCAGGACCTCTCAGAGAAATGAAAACTAAAAGCCCGCGAAATCCAGGATTGGTAACACTTCCTATTTCTGCATCTCAGTGACTCTTAGACACAGGGAAAGCAGTCCCTGTTTACAAATGGCTATTATTTATTTACAAAAATTTATCTGACCTGATTATTCATTTACCAAAGGTATGTACTGTTCATACGAAAATTTCATAGATACAGAAGTGAAGATGTTTGCACAAGAAAGTACTATTATTTTGAAGTTTAAGATTGCACATCTTATGCAGTTCACTCATTCATTTATTTGACATGTAATTTTTAGGTGCCTACTATGTGCTAATCATTGTTCTAGGCACCTGAGACCTATCAGTGAGCAAAACATTAACATACACTCACCCAAAGACTCAGAGAACCAGTGTGGGGATTCTGTCAGCTGCCAACTGTGGCGATTTCAATTATACGTTCAGGTATAGAGAAAAATAGCACCGCCAGGTCAGGGGACCAAATGGGCCCCTTGTAGGTCACACTTGGGCTAATACATCTGCTCCTTCCCACACACCCAAAAAGCAAACAAAACAAACAGAAAACCGCTCTGCGTGGTGTACCGGAGTGGCATCATGAAAACCACAGGAATAAGTGTCGGGCTGCCGCCAGTGTCCGGTGTCCCCTGACAGCCCGTGTATTTCCTCCTCTCCAGTGAACAGTCACTGCAGGAAATGGCCTCAGGTCCCTTTAGGGAAGGTGTGGGGGTAAATTTATAGTGTGTCCCTTTTAGCAGTGTTTCGGCACCCTTCTCAAGGGGCCCCAGGCTATGACTGCCCCCTGTGGCAACAGCAACTCAACTCATGTTTTTCCTCTACCGGACCTAGAGTTTCTTTCACGTTACACAGATTAAGGGATACGGTTGACTCTTGAGCAATGCAGGGGTTAAGGGCACTGACCCCCCACATAGTTGAAAATTTACATTAAACTTTTGATCTTTGCCCTCCCCGCGCCCCCCACCAAAATACAGTCCTTTGTTGTTCATGGGAGATTGGTTTCTGGATGCCAGGCAGATACCCAAGTCAAACACCCACACCCCGGCCCTTGTAGTCTCCGTGCTGCCTAACGTCCAGGCGCAGCAGCCATTTGGGCACCCAGGGCGCTCCCTTTATTTAGCTGGCTCTTCATGAAGGTCATAACCGTGCCGCAACGGCCTGGGTCCTACTGTCAAAACCATAGGGCCAGGCTCAGTTCCAAGGGCACAGTCAGTTCACTCCCCAAATCCCGCCTGTACGGGTCCTTCTCCTGGGACATTCATGGAACCAAATCTGTATCAGTGAGGGCCCAGTCAGGAGACAGAAACCACACACTAATTTCAGCAGGGAAGGTTTATTATGAAGAATTGCTCAAGAATCGTTGATTATAACAGAGTATTATCTACTAAGTAGGGGAAGAAATATCTAGAAAATAGAAAAAAGAGCAGATGGGGAAGTCACTACTTAAAGTACTGAGGTAGAGCACCCAAGAAAGGGACATAATAGAAGAGGACACCCCCACTGGGCTGGGCCGGGGTTCAGACCTCACTGGAAAGGTCAGAGAAATCCACAAAGCGCTGTTCTAGAGAAACTGGCAGGGAAGCCTCGCACTGGGGGATTGGGACAAGCCACTCAGGATGCGGTGTCATACCACGGAGCTTGCTGGAAACCAGCACATGAGGGTGGTGTTGTGGGAAGTACCTGCTATAGGCCTGGGGAGGCTGCCCCGGGGGTAGGTGCTGCCCCATGCAACAGTCCGGGAAGCAGCCTGCAGGACTGAATCTAGCGAGGGGTGAGCACCAGTAGGGGGCACCACTGCTGCTACTGGCTGCTTGGTGCTGAAGGCCTAGGGCAAGGCAGGAGCCTCACTGGGATCAGGGACAAGCTCCATCCTCCCCCAGTGTCACTTCAGCGCCCTCTACAGCTGAACATCCCACCAGCTGGCAGGGGAGAAACGTTCCAGTGTCACAGCCGGGCAATGAAGGGGGTATTTGGAGGTAAGAGGCAATAAAATGACCACCGGCACACTTGCTAACCTGTGGGACGGAGGGTAGACAAGGGAGGCCTTTCTCTGGGAGCTGCCCATCTGCTGGTTCTCACTGCTTCCTTTCGACTTCTCCCTCTAGCCTGGGAGCAGCCTGTCTCTTATCTGTCGCATTTTTCTCTCCCATCTGGTATTCTGGCTAGTCACTACCAAGGCTAGTCTTTTGAGACTCAAGAGTCTAAAATTGATTATAGTTCTCCATTTTCTGCTGTCAACCTTTCTCTTAGGCAATCACACAGAACTGCCTACCTGGTGACATGAAAGAGGATGAAGGGGTGTAAGGAAATATGCAGATTCGGGGCAGAAATTGGTTAATAGTTCAAATGTAGTGTGCCATATCTCTATCGAGTAAAGAGATATTGAAAATTGCATTCCCATTTAAATATTGATGTAGATATATGGGGAAAACATTCTTCTCTTTAATGTTATGGAAATAGCTTTAAATAGCTTATTTTTTTTAAATCTCAATGATTAACTAGTACATTGAGGAAAAATATCCTTTGAAATTTAAATATAGTACTCATATGCCCGTGCTGCTAATTTATATATAATAAACTTTAATGGGTGTATTCTGTTTCTTTATTAGATTTCAACCTAGTTTAAAGCGAGAATGAAACTGTTATGACTATCTTGCTATTGTGCCCTTACACTGAGAACATAACAAATGATTTCATATTTTTTTGGCAAGATGGCATTCCTTGCTGTAAGTTCAGATATAACCACTGTGGTTTTTAAATGTATTTCCAGAATACTTTAAAGTTTGTGACACAGCACATAGTAAGGAATCATTCCTCTTTGGGGAACTTTAAATTGCAGTGCTAACCAAAGTCCATGCGTTTCATATAAGGAAATAAACACAAGTCTAAACATTATACTAGTGTATTTGCTGTAGGCCGGAGACCAAGATCACTTTCTCTCCCTGCTAATTGCAAAGGAAAACTGCAAGAAGTAAAACTGAATTGACAAAACAAACAAATCAACAACCCCGAACCCCTTCTTGTTCATGTGTTTCTTTACTAGTCAACCTCTCAGACTTAGGCTGCAGAGACTCCCCGGAATGCAGTGCCGGGTCCCGCCCGACAACCAGCAGATGACCTTACAGGGGAAACTGCTTACTTTTGGCTGGTGGTGGCCTTTTTTATCCAGTTTCCATGGAGACAGATCTGGGAAATCATCTAAAAGCAACTATTTTAAAAGGCAGGATGTTAAACTCCTTACCCTGCTTTCACTGCTTTGACATCTATTTTCATCAAAACTGAGATGGCAATCTTAAGACCCATAATCTGAGAATGAAATCAGTGGTCCATTTCCATTGCTGCAGCCAAAATCAATCTCTGGGTGTATCAGGTGACCAAAGTACATATGTTACCTTTCAGTACGAGTCTTTATGTGTTATTGCTTAGGTAAGACCTGGCTAGCCAACTTCAGCTTTGGATTTAACTCTGTATTAGGGTTCGATTATTTTGTTAAAGAAATGCTTTGAAAATGAGCATAGAGCTACTTTCAAAAATTAAACATCTGTCTCCTAGAGAACAAAGAGTTTGGCTGGAGCTGCTTTGCATTTTGCATTGCCGTCCTAACAACCACGAGTGCTGCCAACAGAGCCAAAATAGATGGTTGGGAAGAGCACCGTGCTGTCCTCAGAAGGAAGGTGTACTACTGCCTGCCGTCAGTGAAACGTACTGTTTTTTTCAGGAGTGCTGATGGATGGAAAGGGAACCATCCGCACCTGCTCACCCTGGCTCCTGATGGCGGGGGTGGCAGGTTAAATAGAATTTAGGGCAATACTGTCTTTGTCAAATGAACTCATGCTTTCAGAGTTCTTAAATTCTAAGAGAAGTTTTGCATTTTGTTTATTTATTTTGATGTGGTAATGTGGGAACATTTTACTTTACCATTTAGGGAAATCTCTTAAGCAGTAATATATCAAAATAGGGTTTTTATTATAGAAAAGATATTAAGTCACTATTGCATGGAGCCCCACAGACTACAAATAGTTTGCCAGTGTATCCTTGGAGATGCTAGAGAAAGTAGTTCTTTAAAGAAAAAAATCCATATATCATGCAAGTGTGAGAAAACCTACTATAAAACATACATATTGGATTTCAATTTTTTCTTTTGTCATTGTTTATTATGGTAAAAACAAACAAGCAAAAATCAAGCTTTCAGACATGTGACGAAGGAGTCATTATCTGTTCTAGAGTCATATTTTTCATCAGTAAAATTCAGCTATTGGACTATTGTGGTAAAGAAAAGAAAGTACGTGACACGTTTCTAAACCATAGTAGCGCAGGACGGCCGCTGGCGGCACCGTTTGCTTTGGATCCCGGTCCCTGGCTGTGCAAGAGGCCTCACCGCCTCGGAAGGCGTCCTCGTACATTACCTGATGCCTTTCAGCTCTGGTTTCCACACCTGCAAAATATTGGGCCGGCCAAATGTCCATTCATTTTTTAAGTAAAAAGAAAAGGTGCATTTTTCATTTTCACTATTAACTTTATTGCACAACGTATTCACGGCTTTGTTCCACTACCTACTGCCATCTCTCAGGCAACTTCATAGCTCCATCTTCCCAGCGGTTTTTATCTTTTTGAGCAAAGAACTGTTCCAGGTGAACTGAAATTTTTGCCATTAAGAGAATTTTGTAAAGACTGAAATAAATGGAAATCTGAAGGTGCAATGTCTGGTGAATGTGGCAGATGAATCAGAACTTGCCAGCCAACCTGGAACAGTTTTTGCCTGGTCATCAAAGAAACAGGAGGTCTTTCGTTATCTTGATGGAAGATTATGCGTTTTCTCTTGACTAATTCCAGACACTTTTTGTGGAGTGCTGCTTTCAGTTGGTCTAATTGGCAGCAGTTTTGTTGGAATTAATCATTTGGTTTTCGGGGAGGAGCTCACAATAGAGGACTCCCTTCCAGTCCCACCATATAAACAACATCATTTTCTTTGGATGAAGACTGGGCTTCGGTGTGGTTGGTGGTGGCTCATTTTGCTTGCCCCGTGATCTTTTCCATCCCACATTATTATAAAGTATCTACTTTTCATCACTTGTCACAAATTGTTTTAAGAGTGGAATTTTTTTTTACATTTAGGTAGAGAATCACATGCAGAAATATGGTCAAGAGGGTTGCTTTTGCTTAACTCATGTGGAACCCAAACATCAAAGTGATTAACATAACCAAGCTGGTACAAATGATTTCCGGTGCTTTACTTGGATATTTTGAGTGTGTTGGCTATCTTCCACATCATATAATGTTGATTATCTTCAGCTGATGTCTTGGTTTGATCACCATCAACTCCAACTGGTCTACCCGACTGTGGAGCATCGTCCAGTGAGAAACCTCCAGCACGAAACTTCACAAACCACTTTTGATGTGCTCGATCAGTCACAGCACCTTCTCCATACACTGCACAGATCTTTTTTTTTTTTTTTTTTGCATTTCACTTGCATTTTTACCTTTCTTGAAATAATGAAGCATAATATGATGAAAATGTTGCATATCTTCTTCCACATTAAATAATAGTCAATATTAAAATGACTACACAAAAATTCACCCATTTTGATAAGTTTTTTTTAAATGCATGCTGATATGACAGCTGTCACAATACAATCTAACAAAATTGTTTCAAATGAAGTTAGAGACAATCTGAACCTTCTTATGGGAAAAAAAATCTTTGAATGAACCTTTTGACCAACTCGATAGTACCTGCTTTATAAGTTTGTTGTAGGAAAAAAGGGCTGTGTTATGCGTACCTAGTATATATAAATCTTAGGTATTAATATTATATTCTAATATTATAACTAATATTATAGTTTTATATATTTTTATACTTAGGTCACCTGCGATTAAACTGTGTAAAAGTTTAAATTCTCCCATGAAAACTTTAAAGATGGGGTGCTGTCCACAATTATAGTTATTCCTATAAGATAAAATATGTTTTTAATGCTGTCCTGTGTATGAATTTTAAGTTGATGGAATGTTAGCTTATTCAAGAAAGTTTTTGTGAGGATTAATTCCAGCCATAGGAGCAGTAAAAATAATTTTAACTAGGGGCTTATCAAGTTAAATAAATAACAAGGATTTTAAGAGTACCTGAATCAAATATGACACTGATAGCTGCCAGTATGGAAGTAAGCCACCTTTGAAGGAATCTATGAACCCACTGATGCTTCACATCTTCAGAAGTATGCCATGGCAAGTAGGTACGTCAGAAAAGGCTTGCCACCTTTCTCTTTTGACAGTTGGAACCATGCTGGGCAGCAACTAGACAGTCCTGGGCCAACACTGCCACCTGGTGTTTAACTTAGGGAAGTGGCAAAATTATCAAATTCAAAAACGTATGTGAAGGCACTTTTCCCATCTCTTCCCACTCCAGCCCATCGTCTTCTTGCTAGGAAACCATGTGCATGCCTCTCCTCTTCATTGTCTGACTTTACTCTAAGTTAAATCCATCCCTCTTTTGCTAATCTCTCATGCACACAAGTGTCATTTATACTCATTTTCCTTCTCTTCTGTCTTCCAGCTATTCGTTCATTAATGCTAAGAAATCTCCCTCTGTCTCTGTCTCTTCACATTTCTTGTTTTCCCATTTTCAGTAGAGGACAAGATTAATTATGACTCTTTGCTGGAGTAGGAAGTGGCAGTCACATCTGGACTGAGGGAAAAGCGAACCATGATATTGACATAAAAATGGACCAGCAGAGGATTAGTGCTATGCACCTACCAAACCTTTCAAAGGCACACGGAAGGGCTTCTGAGTCTCCAGTCTTAATACTTCTGTAACTAAACTGCTTTGACTCAAGCAAAGTCAAAGGGTTAACTAGGATTATAGGTGCCTTTTAAAAACTTTTTTTCAATGGCTTTGTTTTTATTTATATCATTCAGTGCTTCATAATGAGTCCCATATTCTATTGTGTTTGGGCTGATGAGCAGTGACCTCCTGGGGATCCTATTCGTTGCTCTACCATTACCTTTTATATATCCTCCTGTTTCATGAGACTTGAATAATAGGTGTCCATTGTATTAGGCAAGTTATAGTAAGTTACACTAGTTATACTGCACCAACAGATATGCCCTGGTGTCTCTTGTCTTGATAAACAGAGGTTTATTTTTCACTCAGCTGAAGGTGGTCCAGGCAGGTGGCCGTCATTCACTTTGTGACTCCGCTACCTTGACTACAAGCTCTTTGTCCCAGAGGAGGGCAAGGATGGAGGAAGAGCAATGGCTTTGTCTGGCCTCATTCTTGGAGCGAAACATGTCATTTTCATTGGCCACATGTAGTCACATGGCACCCAACTGAAACTGTAAGGATATAGAAAGATGGAGAGGGGTTGGAGGAATAACTTTCTCTGCTACATTTCTCTTTCTTTGATCTGAGTTCTGAACTATATTGTATTCTCCTTTTAATCTTCAGAGTTCCTACTACCACATTTTTCTTCCTACTTAGCTTTTTTTTTTTTTCTCTTACCAGTTCCTTTTCCTCTCTTTCCAACACCTCTCCACATTTTAAACAAACCATGTCCTTTCTACTCTGAGACTCCTTATCATGTTGATTCTACTTCTTTTCTCTGTTACCCATTTCCAAAACTTCACTTTATTCCTCATTGCTTTTTAGGATCTTTGATTTCCTTGTGGAAATCCAATCCAAAATCAATTTTTTTGGAGTCCCCATTTTCATCCAATACCCATGTTTTCTAAGATTGTGTCATGACTTCCTACTCCTTATTAAGCCTAACTCATTCTGGCCTGGCCCTACTATATACTACTTCATTCTCTCCTTCTTGATAAATTGGCTCCTACAGTCTCCAGCTGTAAATTCAGAAGCATCGCAGGCAGGCACCTTGCTATGTGCTGAGGCAGATTTGCACTACCTGGCCCAAAGTCTCAGACCCTTCAGGACAAGGGCCATGCTTAGAGTGCTTGGCATGGTTTTTAGTTTGTGGGCATGGCTCAAACACCTAAATATCTGACAGAATGCATCTTTCCCCGTCAAGTCCGTTCTTTACAGAAGTCAATATATATGTGCAATTAATATAGTATTTAGTTATATGAAAAATAATATCAATAAAATGAAAGAACAGTAAGGTAAATTAAGCCTTTTGAAGGACAGCAGAGTAATATATTTTTTCTGGATAATAGAATGAAAAGTTATAACATTGCTCATGCTGTTTGGAGTACAATTTAAATTCTTATGTAGCCCTGTTGAGCGAATACTGCTACACTGACCTTCAGTAGATGCTTCCCAGAAGTCAGCTGTGTAGTGTTAACAAGTCGCCTATAATGGTGGTTTTCTCGTTTTATGCAGCTTCCTCCAGCTTTGCACCACAACTTGAAGAGAAGGGTTATAGAGAGATTCAAGAAATCCCTCTTCAGCCAGCAGAGTAACCCTTGTAATTTGAAATCTGAAATTAAAAAGGTATGGTATTCTACATCCAGGAATTCGTCTTCGGCTAACAAAAACACATCATTCAAGTTAAATTTTATACTTCCTTTGCTTTGTACCTGAAGCTCTATCCTCTATTAAGGGATATTATTATTGTCTTAGGCTATTCAGGCTGCTATAACAAATATAACGTAAACTGACGAGCTTATAAACAATAGAAATTTACCGCTTACAGTTCTGGAGGCCAGAAGCCCAGAATCAGAGAGCCAACATGGTTGGCTCTGGCGAGGTCCCCCTTGTGGGCTGTAGACCGCTCCTCCTTGTTGCATCCTCGCATGATGGAGGAGGCAAGGGAGCTCACTCAGGCCGCTGCTATAAAGGCATTTTTTATACCAGCACTTATATAAGAGTTTCATCCGTACGACCTAATCACCTCCCAAAGATCCCACCTCGTCATACCACCACCTTGCAGATTAGGTTTCGACATACGAATTTGAGGGACACAAACATTCAGACTCCTTAAGACACTGAATCAAGGATATGTCCTTGCTTCTAATTTTCTCGCCTTTATGTCTGAAGTCATCATTCTCAGAAGACGAACAGAAAGTTCTTTGCATATTATTGCACGTTTTCCTAAGAATAAATATTATTAAATATTTTTACTTTAAATATAGTCTTCTTTTAGAGAATGCTATCCCAATTTTTTATTAGCATATTCTTCAGTAAGTCCCTAAATTTATCATTGCCAGTCTGAACAAGTCATTTAACCATCTGAGGCCATGATTTTTATCACCTATGAGGGTGGAATGAAGTACTTGTAAGGGTCTTTCCATCTTTGACATTCTACCATGTCCTAGACTTCAGGTGCTAGTAAATATTTCTATTCACACATAAAGAAACTAAATCACAAAGAGGTCCAGCCAACCAGACAGAAAGAAAATTGTTTATCTTTGTTTAACACAACTTGGTGACAGGAAACCCCTTTGTCCTGGTCTGTAGCCATTTTAACATAGGCCGTAGAGATGGGCACAGGCCTCCATTCTTCTCTCCCTGAAAGACCCAAGATCCAAGCAGTTTGGGCTGACCTGGGTAAAGATGCTCAGTCCCACTCCAATTTCCTGTAATTTTTAGAGGTTTCATCATATACTTAAACTGTGGCACAGCCATGCTGTTAATGACCACCCCCCGGCTTTTTTTTTTAAGATTTCCTTTTCGATCAATGTCTCTGATCATAGGCATAAATTTACTTATTATTCAGGCTGGACAATGGGCTCTTTGATAAGAAACACAAGCAGTATGTTCTGGCTTTGTTACCTTGCCTCAGCGTTGGCTGAGCACATGCACACACGCGCACACACACACACAGAGGAGATGGAAAAGAAGAAACTACAGCAGCAGGTAGACAAAATGTAACCCTACTCATCAGACATGAGCGAGCAAGATTTCTCTCACGGGTTGTTGGCAGCTAAGACCGAGAAACAAAGCAAAAGGTGATCAAAACAAGTGGGGAGACCTCAGATATTTATTTCACCACATTTCTTTCATTTTACAAAAGATTTTATATACTTTATTTTTAGACAGAGGGGAAGGGAGGGGGAAAGGGGGGGAGAGAAACCTCAATGTGTGGTTGCCTCTCGCATGCCCCATACCGGGGACCTGGCCTGCAACCCAGGGAAGTGCCCTGACTGAGGAATCGAGCCGGCAACCCTTTGGTTCGCAGGCCAATACTCAATCCACTGAGCTACACCAGCCGGGGCTATTTTACTGTATTTCTATATTATATCATGAATACCAATAAATAGACTTGAAAAAGACAGAAGCTCAACTCTCCCATGAAAAGATGAAAAAATTACAAGTTGCTAGATTTTTGTATTCTTACTAGAATAATATTCAGAATAAGCCAGTTTATACACAAAGCATATTCTCAGAGACATCCTAGATTTATGAGATTAAAGTGCTGGCGGCACACGGTCTGATACACGAGGTGGCTGCAACTCTCCCCCTGCTCAGCAATTTTCCATCAGCGTGTGTCTTTAAAGCAAATCATTTTCTTTTTTGTTACTTAGGTTTTCAGTTTTGATCCATTCCTTGCTGTCTCTCTTTTCTCTCCTGATAGAAGAGGGATCTCCTTTTGTTAAATGGCGCCCCCAACCTCAGCCGCCTTCTTTTGTGTGGTGGTGGCATCTTATTAGAGCGCCTTCCTTCTGGTCTTGGTCTGCGGAAGTAAAAGCAGGGATGGGTGGGATGGTGGCGGGTGTTCAGGGAGCGTGGGTGGGGGAACCCAAGGGGATGTCGATTCATCTTCAGTTTCATCTTGGTTAACAAGCAGATTAAATTCTCCACGAAGAGTGCTCTGGTCCCCTTCTCTGATGTCATAAGCTGGTGGTGGCTCATGACGTCATGGCGTACACCCTCCCGACCAGGCAGGCAGCCGCTGTCCATCCCGCTAAAGGAATCTCCAGCCTGGGATGTTAACATACTTTCTGTCCTTCCCCACTGAACTGAGCCGCCAGCTTCTCCATTAAAAACCTGCTCCCCTTTTCCCTGTCCAGAATTCATCTTCCCTTTCCCCATGCATCCAGCCCTTTTGCACATAGTTGTGGTTTAAATACCTTGTCGTTGGCCTCACATTTCTGTTTATCCCAAAGGCAGTAAGTGCGTCTTACTCATCTTTGAATCCCTCAGGGCCTTGCATGGTGCATGGCACATGGTAGGTACTTAATGTATAATTGTTGAATATAGAATATATCCAATATTGATAAATGCGTTCTGTGGGATATACTCCATGTTGGTTCTGTTTTTTATTGATACATATAGATATAATATATTCCTATATTTCTATATGAATATGGAAAGAAGGCCTCCTGCCCCCACCCAAACCATAATAATAAGAACCTGTGACCTCTGTTTTGCCTCCTTTCTGGTATAATCTCCTGTTCATGATAAGTTTTGTTCAGAAATGGATGTTTATCTGCTGTACAGCCTTGGGGGAATGGCCAGTTAGCCTCTGACTGACATGGTCACCCCACACCAAGGCCGTGGAAGCAGCGAGCGGTGAGAGCACAAAAAGCGATTTGATTCCCACCTTCCCTCTGAAACCTCTCCTACAATTCAGGGACTGCATGTCTCCAGTTTGAAGGAGTCATTATGGGATCACTGTGACTACTTATTGATGACTTACCACCCAATAGGCTATAGAGAGCAATTAAAAAAAAAAAGAAAGGAAAAACCCTTTTGTAAGAAATTAAGGCCCTTATTTAAAACTCAGCTCAGGTCATCTTCAGTCCAGCCTGTTCTACCTTGGCTAGAACTGCAGGGCAATAAAGCATCTGAGTCACACTGTGGGTGTCTTTGGAAACTAGAACTCAGCATGAGAAAAGGCAGAGACAGAAGCAAGATAAAAGATATTAATTCAAATTAGAAGTATCAATATAAATGAATATGCATCTGAGTGGCGGTCCTGGGCATGAGCCTCTGGTTGTCATTAGCACAGTCCGGTGGTTTTCCAGTCTTCCTCGAGTATGGAGTTCTCTGTTGGAAACACAATGCTCAGTGGCAATGGAACCATCACAGCAGCAGGGCTGCTGCCGGCGGGAGTCGGGTGAGGGTGGCCGTGGGCATCCCCGGAGCGGACGACGTGGACAACGCGCTGTGCCTGTGAGGTGCGCATGCGTTCGTGTGTGAGTGCCGAAGCACAAGATCACAGGGAGGAGAAACACTGCGCATTTCTGTTAACAAAGTGGCGTAGGAGAGCCAGGTCAAAACAACTAGAAGGCACTGTAGATTAGAAAACATGAAAGATAGGGCAATGTGTTATATCTTAATATATGATTCAGTCAAAGCGGACAAGGAAAATAGGAAAAATGGTCAGAGGTCTGACCATTTGTATAAAACACCAAAATACTCACCCTGGTATTCACAGCCCTGTTTGGTCCCAGCCCGCCTGTCTCTCCACCCTCATGTCACAGACTCCAGTCCTTTGCTGTGTCCACACCAGCCCCGAGGCCTTGGCTAAAGTCCACCCACTGTGCTGTTTCCTCTTGAGTCTTCGCACAGCACATGCCTTCCCCTCAGCCTGGAATGATCTTCCCGCCCCATCCTCTATGCATTCTTATTCGTTTCTTCAGCTCTCTGTGTAAGTGTCACTTTTGGGGGAAAGCCTTCAAGTTAAATCCGTTAGCTTCCTAGAACCACAGACCTGTCCTTCAGGGCATTCAGCACAGTTGCAATTTTTTTCCAGGAAGGCATATCACAGATATTCCTCCTGTTTCAGTCCATAAGCTCTGAGAGTACAATTTTTTGGCTACCATTGTTTCCCCTTTCCCCCCACTGTTAGGATCTGTACGTTGGACAAAATAGTTGATTTAAAAAAACATACTCATTGAATTAATGAACAGCACTTGCCTTTCTTCAGCCTAAATCTTTACATTTCCATAGCGTGGACTTATGTCATATCCATATCAAGACTTTGCCATTCATATGCAGTGCCCAGGCTTTGCACTCAGCTCCCCTCACTTGGAACATCCACTTTGCCTCCTTGCATCCCCCCAAACCCCTCCTTCCAGGCTCAGCTTCAGTGTTTCTTCTCCAGAGCCTCTGAAATCCATGCTAGCTCTCATGAAGCGTCCTTCTTTGTGCAAGTTGAGAAGCCTCCACCTCATTTCATACTTCGTTATTTCTCGCATCACTGTTGTTTCGTGTGAAGTCAGATGGCAGGTGAGCGCAGATCACTTTTGTGTCTTCCACAGTGTCCAGCAGGGTCCCAATAAGCTAGAGAGACCATCAGTATATGTGCATTGAATGGTTTTTTAATTTGTTTTATAAAACCTGCTCAGGTCATAACACAGAGTAAGGGGCAAAAATAACTTGCTGGAAAAAAATATGTTAAAAAGACTGAACCGCAAAGAGAAGTTTTGGGAAGTTCCTAGGATAAAAGTAAATGAATGTGGATGCCAATGCAAAACTAATGAATTTTGCTTTCATCCATGGGCCAGACCCTCTGAGGATTTGCAGTTCTTAAGCTAAAGGAAACTGCTAATGTAACACGGGAAACCTCCTCTTTTCAACATTTGAGTCAGTAAGAAGTACTCATCCTTGTCATATTAAAATGGCTATCTTACCCTCTGCAGTCACAATTCACGTGTTGTACGGTGCAGCCTGAAACATGCTCCTGTCTATGAAATCTTTAGGATTCAAAGGTATATATGCTTAATAATGACATTGACTTAAATAAGCTTTCTATAGTTAGGATGAGCATTTCAGGCAGCCAAATTACCCCTATGCTCACCCACATGAAAAACAATCCATGGGAAGTCATCTGGAAGGTGGTACCAGGAGATCATTTTCAACATTGTAACACATACTACGAAGCTCAGTTGGAGCAGCCTGTTAGCTTGGATATAAAACACAGATTGCTTAGGGCCACCCCCATGGCGTCCTAACAGTTACGGAGCGTAAGGCTGGCAGATACTCCTGCCATTACGGCACATTGCAATCTTGCAATCTTGTCCATTTTATCAGTTGTCACCAAAGTAAGAAAACTAAGTTTTGAGGAATAAAAAAGGATACAACCATATTTTTTTCCTAGAGTGTAGTGTTTGGCAACATGAAGACTGAAAAACACAAATGATTTGTATTTACGGTATCCAAAGTCATTGATGGACTATAAATTGCTAATATAAAATGTTTTTGTTAAGGTATGAAATGCATAATACATTCAATGAGATTCATTTACAGCACCATGAATCTAACATGTGTGTTCACTCCTGTGACCACGACCCACAGTGAAACACAGAGCAATTCCAGCCCCCAGGAAGGCCCCTGCCTGCCTTTTCTTGGCCAAACCCCCTCCCTCTTCCGCCATGTAATTATTATCCTGAGTTCTATCACCATTGGTTAGTTTCGCCTGATTCTAAACCTGTGCATAAGCGAAGTCGTATACTATGTACTCTTTTATTTCTGGTTTCTTTTGCTCCACCCATTTGCTTTGGGTATCTGTCCTCTGTTCTTTTTCATTGTTTTGAAGATGTCCATTGTGTATGCACACCACAGTATTTCTATTTATCTTGCTACCCAATGATCATTTGGGATTTCTATAGTTTAGTATTGTTATAGGTAAAGGTGCTAGGAATATTCTTACACAAGCCTGTTGATGGACAGAAGTACTTATTTCTTTTGTGTATCTACTACCCTGGAGTGGGACCGCTGACTCATAGGGTAGGCATATGTTATTTAATTTTTATAGGTTCTGCCAAACAGTGTTCTCAAGTGGTTGAATAGTGATGCATTTGAAGTATGTGACTCTAAGCTAACCATCATTACCGAGTCCATTTGTTTCTGGTTTATTAATGTGAACCAACATTTTAGAAGTATATTATATTAACATAGGCACTAAAACTTGGCCAGTCCACATACTGGTTGGAATGAAAGCTGAAAGGAGGTGGAAAAATGTTTATAGTGTAAAATCCCATTTTTAAAAATCAACTGCATAGAAAGGCATTAAACAAGTGGAACTTTAATAAATTCTGTCACTTAGTGAATAACTCTTTCCTTTAGATTGTGGGGAATCAATGCTTGGAAATTAAATTAATTATTAATAATTCAGAAAAATATAGTAAGAAATGTGCTTTTTTTTGTAAAACAAAAAGACATTGTTCAAAGCAGATATATAAAAAAGAATGATTTGAGCTAAACATATTATTCTGTTGAATAATTGGAGTTTATTCCTCCTATGCCTGATAAAAATAACATTTCGATGTCGCAGTCCATACCATTATTTTTCTATTCATTTTTTTATTTTGCTCTCCTAAAGCTATAAAGTGTAGAGGGTTTTTTTTTTTCATGTGACCAGGAATTACCTAACTTGCTTTCACTGTAATTTGGCCACCTCCAATTTATATGTTCTTTTGGAAGCAAGATGTGTGTTTATCTATTTACAAGGGATTGAAAAGCACAGAACACTAAATTTTCAGTGCGGACACACAGGGAAATGGAAAAACCCGCACGGAGGTCTCATGCCACTTGCTTCTGAGTGTAACAGATGTGGTGTTGCTTTTTCTGTTCCAGTTATCTCAGGGATCTCCGGACCCGATCGAGCCCACCTTTTTCACAGCAGATTACCATTTATTACATCATTCAACTGGTGGAAACAACCTGTCCCCAAATGACCCGACAGGTAATGGTCTTCAACACAGGAAACCCAGCTTTCACAAAGAAATATATTGCTTGGACCCTTAAAAGATTGTCTTTAATTTCGAAGAAACTTAAAGCTTATTTTCATTATCTGTGGCAGTAGTTGGAAGGGACATACGGTAAGACATCCCCTGAGATTTACTTTACCTAGTTGTGGCAGCCTCCTTGGTCATTTACTGATAACATCAACAAACAGCAGAATTCGCATTGGTGAATCATATTTCCTTTTATTTCTTCTTGCTTATCTGGTGATGGGAAATCAAGTGCCCAAAAGCATCCAAGCAGATAAAAAGCAGAAACAATGGGTTTGAATATTTGAAATGTGGAAAATTTGAAACTTACCTAAAGAACCCACATCAGACAAATTTAACTTTCTTTTTTTTTTTTTTTTTTTGCATAAATCTCACATAGGTGGGCAATATAGCATATAGCATAGGGACTAAAGGTACAGATTCTTGGAACATAGATGCCTAGATTCAAATCTTGGCTCAACCGTTTAGTAGCTGACCCTGGGCAAATTATTTGACCTCTCTGCATCGCAGTTTCCTTGCCTGTAAAATGGGGCTAAAAATGGTTCCTGCATCGCAGTGTTATAGTGAGGATCCGCGCAAATGTATCGCAAGTCCTTGGTCATTAGTAAGGGCTCAGCAAAACGTACCATGGCTCGTGACATTGGACCTCCCAGAAGTTTTCAAACTACTCTGAGCTTCAGGATTCCTCACTAGTTTTCGAATCTCTATGAACTATGGATAACGTCACATAGGGGAATGGACAGAAGTGAAGTTTTATTGTTAAATGAAGACTTGCCATCTCCTCAGCCTAGAAGAGCACTCATTTTTGTTGTGCTTCTGTGGTGTCCTAATTTGGGAAAATCATTTCATGTATTCATTATTGAATTTTCCATAAGTCTTCAACCCCTGGGATACAGCTAACTTGTGTGACAGAATTACATTTGTAATAGTTCCTGAGAAATCTATAAGGCAAAGATAAACTGTTGCCTAAAGTCATTTGCTCTTGAAAGCACCTCCCAGGGCCCGTGAGTCAGCCTGTAGGTGAGACATCTTACAGTAGCAGCTCTGATGAAATGGGGGGCTCTGGCTGAAGCCTCTCAGTGACCTGAGTGTGAGCCGACAGATTCTCCCAGCAGACCGGGCTTGCCCCTTGTGACAGCAGGGCGGGCAAAAGCCAAGACAGCAGAGCCCGTGGGCACTTCTGGGAATACTTTAAACTGGGCTTGAAAAGCAAGCTTCCTTATACCCCACATTCTCATACCCTGTTTCAACCTTTAACCCATTTTTTTTCTCTCTGCAAACTGGCAGGGACACGCCAGGGCACCCAGTAAGTCAGCGTTGATGGATGTGAGTGGAAGCGGGCTGACATTGCTTTGGGTGGTGCGGGGTGGCTTAAGGCATCGGTACATCATACTCAGACCAAACATCAAAAGAAGTCTTGTCTCTTGACATTAAATGCATGGATTTTATTTCCCTCTAGGCAGCCATAGGGAGGGAAGGGTCAGGTCTGTGTTCTTTCCCTGTCTACATTGTCTATTTCTGCCTCCCTCTAAAAATTTATTTTCTTTCTAGTACATATCTACTCTCTGTCTTGTGGACTAGGAAGAGTGTACTAATCAGAACACTTACCCATCAGGTAGTTTTAGTTTGGAATCACTCCTCACCTGTTCTTAACACTGACACACACATATGCGTGTACACACACGTACACACACACCCCCTAACTTAGTTGGCTAATTTATATCAAGAGCAACACCTTAACTCTTTGTGTATTATTTTGCGATGGCCACCTCAAAAGCAGCCAGTTATCAAAGGAAGAGAAACAGAAAGTTTGACTTCTAAGCCAAGAGAATTTGAAATGTGCTTGTAAGCACTCATCTTCATCATTAAGAAATTGACCTGTTTCCACTTCTGTTGAATCATAATTGCCAATAAAGTGTAACTAAGAAAATGTGCACTAAATGTCAGACTTTCCATAATTTATTTCAGGCCTACCTACCAGCTTTGATTTGGAGGAGGGAATAACATATGAACAGATGCAGGTGAGGTTCGTGCAGTGCCTCTGGATGATTTTATTTTGTTGCTTTTAATTCAATACTAACCCGATCTTTTTTTCACCTTTAGACTGTGATTGAAGAAGTCCTAGAGGAAAGTGGTTATTACAATTTTACTTCTAACAGGTGAGCACTAGAATCTGCTTTCAAATTCGAAAAATCAATTGAGATCATTGAATATTAGATCTGATTTCTCCATATTTGATTCCAGAGGGTATTTTTTCCAACTTTTATTTTAAACACTTTTATGAAATACTTTGGCTTAGGCTAGATACTGCCATCAGTAGAATATATGTTACTCATCTCTTGTTGGAAAATAAAGGCTGATCACTTAGCAGTAATTGACTCCCATAAAAAATGAATGTAACGAAATGGAAAAGCATTTCTAGATTGTTTTTTAAAATTAAGCATTTGTTTGTTCCATTTTATTAGAGCTATAAACTCAGATTTCCATCACTGAAATCTACTTACTGTTTGTACAGAATGGAAGAGGAAAAATGCAAAGAATCACTTTGTTTTTGTTTGTGAGAAAGGGGTTTGTTGTGTGGTCATTGAGTACCTTAAATAAGAAACCTCAGTTTACAGGGCTATTTACTGCAGTTTTCCACGTATGATGTACACCAAACCATGGGTGCACATTATACACGGGATTGTTATGCCCATCATTATGCCCATGGTATGTAATCATTGTACCCACATATAATGTGGGTATTCTTATTTTTCCCTCAAAAATTTGGGCAAAAAAAGTGAGCATTATACATGACAAAAATATGGTATTATCTTCTACTATAACATTATTAATGCTCTAAAAATATACTGTATTTTATCAACTTCATTCGGTTCTGGATTCTTGCAGTTTTACTGTTGGGCACGGTGTTGGGCACAAAGATTTGAGTTCAGTTAGTTTATTTGTGAGACAGTTTCAAGAGGCACTGGTAGGGGAATGAAGAAATAATTCCATAAAGTTTTCATTTTAAAGCAAGTTACCATCAGTCATTGTTTGAGCTCTTGCCCTAGGGAATGTTAGTTCCCTGGCATTTCTGGCCTTCTGTAGGGTGAACAAAGCAGATTCTAGGACCAGAGGAAATTCTCAAGGAAAAGAAATGCAGGTACTGGCCGCTGGAAATCAGGCCGTCAGGCTAAGCGGTCTGACAGTGTCTATTACGCATGAGCTGCCTCTTGACTTTTCCAAGGAGCCCTATAGAATGTATTGATAGTAAGTGACCACATACACATTCTATATGGCTAAACGTTGCTGTAGGAAGCACAGTCCTGTGGAATTTGTTCTCCCGAAGAAGTATTTTATGCCTGGAGGAACGGCCTTCCTTTCTAGCTAGTGAAGCTGTCTTGTGTCCATGATTTAAATTATTCAAGGAGGCTTCCCCAAAGATAACTGTTGGTCGTCATCGTAAGAGAAAGAGGGCCCAAACATACCCTGCTAAGGTCACTATGGAAATTAGATTCTTTCTGAGGTTAGTTCAGTCTCCAACGTTGTTTTCCTTCTGTTTCCTCGAGTTGTTCTTATGACTCACACATGAGATTATTCAACTGCTTGTTCTTTTGGCTTGACAATGTATTTCCAAAATACTGCCTTTGTAAATTTGGTTCTGTTGTGATTTATAACTGCAGCAAAATGATGAGTAATTCTCATTTTCCAAAGATATATTGTTAATAGAAGTCACCATCTCCATAATCACTCTCCTCCTGCCATTCCTGGAGAGATTCACATTTTTCATTTTCCACTCTTGGCCTGAGAACATCCAGCCAGCCTTCCACGGAGAGTACGAATGTCTCTGTGATTGACTCTCAGCATCTTATTATTTAAAGTGCCGTGGGCGAAGTGGGGCCAAAAGCCATGCCTGTCATTTTTTAATCTGTATCTTCGCAAAGTCTCAGGATCATAGGCAATAAATGTTTTCACATTTGTTGCAGAAAAGCAACTAAATATTAATGAAAAGCCAGGTGTTTAAGGAACTTAGACATGCTCTTACAAGAGCTATCTTTCCTTTAAAAACAAAAAAAAATTTAAGTCTTATTTTGAATTTTTCTTATCCTTTTTCAGTTCTACTATCAAGTTTCTAAAACACATTTCTTCCACTCCCAAAGACATCTTGTATAAAAGACATTGCAGATTCTCCTATGATAAACAGATAAGATGCTTAATAACAAAAGCAAAAAATTGTTCAGTAATATTCAGAATTGTGACTAGAATAGGAAAATGATTTAAATGATTAAATCATGGTTTAAATGATTAAATTCAAGCAACATATAATGGGTAGGAAACAAATTTTCTTAAAATGCTTCAAATTAAAATGAATCACTCCTTTAAAAAATCTGTATGCCTAGCCATAACACTCTTTTTTGCTTCTAATAACAAGATAGGATATATCTTGGTTGAAAGACTCCTTATAGTTTACTAGTAAAAATAACCCTTGGGCCCTGATTGGTGTGGCACAGTGGGTTGGGGGTCATCCCACAAAGTGAAAGGTCGCTGTTTCCAATCCTGGTCAGCGCACTTGCCTGGGTTGCAGGCGTGGCCCCTGGTGGGGGAATGTACGAGAAGCAGCCCCTCAGTGTTTCTCTCTCACATTGATATTTCTCTCCCTCTCTTTCCCTCTCTCTAAAAAATAAATAAGTATAATCCTTTAAAAAAAATAACCTTGGTTGTTCTTAAAGCCATTGCTTGTTTACTGGCATTCCAAATTAATTACCAAGAAATAAGTCAGGCTCTACTTAGAAGCACCTAATACTTCACAAGCTGGAAAGATACATAAGTTCAAATAAAAATCAGATCAGCTGTGACAGTCATGATATTTTTAGTCCAAGGACATAGGATATTAAATATCTCAGATCATGTAGAGGTATTTAGGATCAGTATTTAGAGTTAGGAGATTGTATTATCCCAAATAAGTTTTGTAGAATATTATCAAGAATATTAAGCTTTGATAATATTATCAAAGATATTCATAGACATTACCCCCAAAATAAAGTTTCATGGCCAAATATATTTGGAAAACTCTGAAGGTACAATTTTCCATTTTTGGAGAATGTCGGCACATTACCATATTAAAGATTCTGAGATGGGCTGTAGGAAAGAAATCTGTCGACCTTGTTTATTTAGCCCTGTGATTCCTCAACCGTTATTTGTAACGCAAGTTGAGAAAAGCTGCCCCAGCAATATGGTTAGAAATGGGAAACATTGGTTTAACTCCTCTGCCAGTATCTACCCCGATCTGCTCTTGTTTTCATTGTCTTCGCCATCAGTTGGAAGAAAGGATGTCTCAGGCACAAAATGCTGTGATAGTATTTAAAAAAAAACAACGAAAAACAACAACAACAAAAAAACGCTAACAGAAACAGAAATGACAGCAAAGAGCCCTAACCAAATAGGGGATGCCTCATTTCTGGGCTTCTGGGAAAGGGAGACTGGGTTGAGAGGGGAAAAAACAGGGTAAAGAAAATGAAACGAGGTCAAAACAAACTTGGCCAGTGCAAAGCAGTCTCTATTCTTGATCATTTCTAGGGTTGTGTGATTAATCGTATCTGACACACATAAACATTTACCAGGAAGATACAGCTTAGCATGCCTTAATTTTCCCATCACTGTTTGAGTTCTGGGGGTGAATGGATGACAGCCTTATATACCTAGAGGCACACATTAACAACAATGAAATAGGTGTTGAGAAATAATGGTATGCAAGATAAAAAGAAATCTATATTGCATCAACTTGCATTGATTTCCCTCCATAATTAACTGATTAACATATACAATAGATATTGAATGTGCATAGGCATTTAAATGTTTAAGCTACTTTGATTGGGTGTTTATTTTTCCACTATAAAGGCTTATCGGTTTCTATTGATCTCATTATTTGACAAAGACACTGCGCACCTACTGTCAGCAAAAGGAAACTTCTAAAAATGTACCCATTCTGTTACATTTAGAATCACATTTTTATTTGTTGTGATTTACTTATACACCTGAGCTATTGTCTTGAAATTGAGTATGTGAACTAAAATAGGCGTGCCTCTCCACAACTCTTTCCACATCTGAATCTTCTAGGTATCATTCCTATCCATGGGGGACCAAGAACTACCCAACCAAAAGATGAAAATGCTGCATTTTGAATGAACTTGGTTTTCCCAGTGAAGTTCAAGTTCTGGACTTCAGCCCCTACTGCAAGATGCCCAAGGATTGGGTGCTGTTGAAAGAGTGTGGAAGAGAAAAGACCAAGATGCTGTGGTGCCCGCAGGACCTCTTCTGGGAGGTCTGGTTCTAGGCTCTGTGAGAGCCACAGCGCTGGGAGGCTCTGTTCGAGGATGCTACATGGGACGCCGGACCTCTCAGCGCGCTCCTGGGGGAAAACGCTGCACAGCTCTCCTGTGGGAAGAGAACCCACTCCTCACAGAACTTTCTTCCAAGTTAGGGAAAAGAAAAACATCATATTTTTGAAAGAAATATTTTATATGTAGGATTGCTGAAACTACGTCAAAAGACATCTAGTCTTCCATGTATAAAAAATTGTTTTAGAGAAAGACAATTATAGGACTCAGAATAATAACATATTGGGTGATTCACTGTATCTCCCATTTTTAATCTTAAAAGATATTTAAAATATGATTGATTTGTTTTGTTTGTTTTGATGAAAGATTGGTTCTCTCTTAACCACTTGGGTGCTAGTGGTCTTGAACCTGATACAGTGTAGACAGTATTTGTAACCTCGCATAGCCTCTGGGAATAACTATCAAATAGTCACACATAAGTTAGAGTAATAGAATATATTGATGTACAGTGTGTGTATATGTACATATATGTGGGAGAGGGGAGATTTTGATTAGGCTAATACTTTGCTGCTAATCAAACTTCTAGTGTTTTTAGAGCACTTTTAAGAGTTCATAGACTCTATGAAAGAGATGCAATACTTCTTGTTCTAAGTCCCCCCTTACTAAAATTACCTACATTGTTTTTGAATTTTTGTTGTTATAAATTTGAAATGAAAATAAGTTATACAATAAAAAGTAAGTTCCTTCTTTATTCATTGAGACATCCCCCAGGGAGAGAAATCAGAATGCCAAACAGTGTCCCTTCCTATGTAGAGAGAATTTATGATGAAAATTTTCTAGATTCTTACTGGGCTAAAATCTCTTCAGCTGGCTTCTTATAACTGCTGTAATGTCAAGAAATGCCCTTATTGCCAAATCTGATTGCACTTTTAAATACTTAAAGAACAGTTTAATGCTATATAATTAGTAATCTGAAAGCTGAAATTATGCTTTTTATTTACTTTTCACTGAGTTCTGTTATCTTTATTTACACTGGTATCTTTTTAGCACAATTGAATAGAATTTAGTTCAGTACATTTACAGTGGTTAAAACACAATATCCTTTTGTATAGCATGGAAAAATCTTTTAATGTGAATCTATTTTTACAATTAATATGTTTAATGCTTAAATGATATCCAGATTTCCTTTAACTAATGCCTCTGAGGATTGTCAATGAATCTTTGTTTTTAGGCCAAATTAATAATAAAAACAGTAAAATTTATAGATCTACATCTAACTTAAAATAATAGATGCAAATATAGTAATGAAAAATTTCAGTTTTAGCTTTCAAACCAATTCCATTCAAATGTGAAATTTACAGCATGAAATCAAAATGCTGTGGTTTTGTTGATTTAAATCAGACAAAATTTTATTCCTATTCCAACTTAATTTGAACCTGCACTATTACTTTTTATGTTTTTTAAAAAATATATAACGGGCATGTTTTCTCATTATGTAGGAGGAACAGACCAGAGGGGCACACAGTCCAATTGTGGTTGAAGCTAGTATGTAGGAATAAACCAAGCTGTGGGCTGAACGTTTGAACAGTAAAGCTCTTTATCAAATGACAATATATAGTAGAAAAGAATACTGTTCAGAGGTCACACCTTGGTTAGAAAAGAGAAATTATTTATTCGAAGCTGTTCTTAAATGCATACAGTCGACCTTGTTAAAGAGAACTTGAGCAAAAGATTTCTGTATAGTACTTTTAGGCCATACAAATGGTATTTATTATGTTAGGAGCCTGTAAGAATGAACAAAAATAAGCAAATGCACATCTCTTTCAGCAGAAGCTTTAGATCCATCAACTGGCTAGTGTAGTCTTTTGCCGAAATCATGAATGTGTGCTATTGGAGTCCTTCCCTTAAACTGCCAGTTACGACATTTTCCCGGCGCAAGACCAACCCTTTAAGAGAAAGGCAAGGACTGTCAGGGAACCGTTTTGTGCACGGCGGCACATCCCGACGGTGAAGTTGGCTTTGCAAAAGCCCTTTCAAACAACAAGCTCCACTCCCCCTTACAATACAATAGGAACGATGATTTTGTTTTGACTACCTGAATTGTCTTCTAGTGCAAAGAAGTTGTTACTTGGACTTGATAGGCCTCATAATCTTTCTTGATTGCATTTAAAAACTTTCTCTTTCTTCTGTATAATTTTTAATTATTTGTTGTGTGAAGAAATCCCTATGAATCCATTTAATTCTCAGTCCCTGAATATTTGTATGGGGCAGAATATGAATCAGTCTTTTCAAATCACTTTTGTTATACAAACACTCCAGTGAATTATGTTATGATCCACCAGCTGTATCTGAAAGCTTAGTTTGCTTTTTAAAAGCAAAATGTTCCATTCTCAGGGATGTGACTGCAGCAGGCGCATGCGCTGACTGGTGGTTAATCTTTTCTTCCAGTTGTGTGATATTTAATTAGAGATCTTCAGGGAACAGTAACATAGGCACTAGACCCAGTACTCGGATGAATTTCAGAAATCTCCTAGGGAAAATGCTGCTTGAGCTTAATAGGGATACTTGTGTGGCCTTGGGCAGTGTGCACGGTGTGGTTTGGCGTTCCAAGACAACCTAATTAACACACACTGTTATAAAGTTTACCACAATGATGGAACTGATCAGGAGTTAAGGTCTTCCTAGAGGTACCATCGATGACTTAGTAAACACTATAAATTTTGATGTCCAAAAACAAACATAACACAGGTTGATTATGTGCAATTCCAGCAATATCATCAGTTAACCACCACTCATATTTAAGATGTGTGAAGGCAATAATATTGTTTAGTCTATTCTATCAGTATTAATATGCACAGAATCCACATCCTTCTTTTGATTTGCTAAATTGCAAAATATATTTATTGCTATTTCTCTCTTTTATTTGGAATGGCAAGGGACCAGGTTCAATAAATTGGCTGGATTGCTTCAGAAATAGCGTCAGCTTCTATCTGAAAGCAGGAAAAGCTTCTTTATAAACTACTTCTATTGTTTATCTTTTCCTTTTCTAATATTTTGCATTCATGAGCACAGAAGTCAGCTGGGGAGGCAGCGCAAAGGAACCAGGGCTGGAGCAGCTTCTCAGCGCCTGGGAGAAGCAGCTGTGAAGGGCTCCCGCGAGGGGAGCTCAGGGCTTTCATGTACTCACCTTGACTTTGGGTAAAATTCTGTCCAAATATGCAATTCTTCATGTTCCACAGCTAAAGGCGATATTCAGCGTATTCCATATCTTTATGATAGCTTTCAAATTATATCCATGGATGGAAACTGGCATCATTTTGTGTTTTTTTTCTATTGAAATGTGCTGCTAACAGTATGCTTATCCTTGAGAGCTGTTTTTCATATTGATAGGAAGGCTCAAATGTCTCAGGGAAACATCTTTGTAATAAAGAAATTTGTATGTGCGTCATTATAGTTAAATCACATATTGTAAATATGATTGTTATAGTTTATTATATTCCTGCCATGATGTTGTTTTGAAATTTTCAAGAGGAACAGGAAAGATTTTATGATTTGATGGGGTGACTGATGGATATTGCAAATTTATATACCCTCTGGGTCGATGCAGAATAGCTGTTTTTAAAAATGAAGATCACCCACCGTAAAATTATAGCAGCGTTCTTGATATGTAAGGTATGCTAGATTTTTTAAACTATATATATATATATTCAGTGATTAACAAATAACATAAAAACATTTAAATACAGTTTATTGCTTTTATCCTAAAAGTAAGTGAACTTTATTCTCAATTGAAAACTAAAAATTATTCCCAGAAACATGACAAGATGCCTTTCTTTCATTCTGTACTATGAAACTCTGCACTGTGCCCAGAAACTGAATTTAGAAGTAGCAGAAGTAGTAGAAGTGTATTATAGCAAGTATGTGACTTTTTAAATGCTATCATTTGGAACTAGCTTACCTTCATTTTGTCTGAACAAAGAAGTTTTGTCTTTAAAGAAAATCCCTGTCAGTTTGACAGGTAATCAACAGGTTTGGGTAGATGCTTACAGTTGATCTGATGAGCTCACAAATGAAAAATTAGCTGAAGTTTTTGCAATCCTGTGGCAAACTGTTCCCATAAAACAGGTAGAGAGAGGTTTGGATTAGAAATAACAAACCAAGTGGAGCATACACTTTAAACCCGTAGCACCTGTGAGTCTGACACTGAAGGTCACTTACCAAGTGATATTCTTAACCTGTGATTTAGTTCTACATTTCAAGCACCATTGAGTTAGGATTCTGAAAGAGAATATAAGACTTATAAATGACTACTAAATTTAGCTTTCCTTGCCCTGTCTGTTCTCTGTGTTTGCCTCAGACTTCAGTGAGTTTTTTAAGGAAATGCAGCCTGTTTGGGGATACCTTGTGGCAAGAGGGAGTATCTGAAGTATTTGTATGAATCCAACATTGTGTCAAGAGGGATGAGTAAACATAAGTACCCAGAAGTGAAATCCCAAACGATTAAAGATGAAAGATGGGTCTCCCAAGGATGTGAGCTCGTCCTCAAATAAGACTACTTAAAGAAGTTGGACTTTACATAGAAGGCAGTGCCTGACATTGCCCTACGGGCTTGTCACAAGGTGGTGAGTGATTGGCAACTGGCCAGGTAGCTTCTAGAACTTGAATGACTTACACCGTTCCTCAGAGTGCAGCTGTCATTGGGCTGTTACCTCTGAGCCGCCCCAGTAAGGTGACCACCCAGAGTGGCCTCCTAAGCCTCCCCAGTGACTTGTTGGGAGAATCCTTAGGACAGGGCCCCTAGAAGCATTCCAAAGACTTGAAACCTCTCAAAGAAGCACTTCAGTCTGCCATTAATGAAGGCCTTTCTACCTCTGGGGCCGTGGTCTCTCCATTCTTCCCTCTGTGGCCTCAGGCCCATTCGATCTGACAATGCATGTTTTGCAAGAACTATATATGGAATTAGGTAACTGCAGGCAGATTTGAATATGCTTATCCTTAGTGAGATCAGAGGAGAAACATTTTAAGAGAGTTCAAGAAAACCAGTTAGTAGTCAAGCTGGGGAAAGATTCCATCATTTTTGCTCTTCCAAAGCAGGAAACAAAAGAAAAGAAAAATTCTCGGAGTGCATTTTGTTTACTGACATTTAGTGGATCAAACTCAGTTGTAATGCTTCCTGTATTTTATTGTCCGCAGTGGTGAATTTGTGAGGATCAAAGAGAACAGAGCCGTTTTCTGAAAGAAGTGCCGCCCCTGATCTCACGGTGCCCAGGGCTTCTCTTACCTGGGCAGCCCAGGTCCCAGACAAAAGGGCTGTGCCCACAGAATGGAAAAGTACTTTCAACTTGCTCTTGTCACCTCAGTCTCTAGGAGAGTATCTTTTTCTGTCCCAGCCCCATGTCTGGAACCCGCCTCTCCCTGTTCCTACCCAAGGAACAGACAGTTACTGGGTCCTGCAGGGATCCCTGTGTCATTAGAGATGTTTGTAGTTCTGTGCCAGGTATGTGATGTGGAAGGTGGAGGGATGACGGACTCCTCTGCACATGGTTCTGTCCTCCCCAAACCTCCCAGACACCTTCCAGCCCACGCGCATGGAGACTTGGAAGTGCTGATGAACTTGGAGGCCTTGGAAGCAAACACAAATGAAACACCTCTCTAAAAGATTTATATAAAAAATGCAAGCAGCCTTTATTTTTGCTCTCTCTAAATATGCTCTGTAAAATGCTAAAGAAAATTAAAAATATATTTAAATCTTACTGGAATCGAATTTCTCTTTTATCAGGAGTTCACAGCAAACGGTCATCTCTTTTCTTTCACCAGCTCCCCGAATCTCTCCTTTTATGCTTTTAAGTCTTTTGATTTAAAAAAGAAGTTCCAAATAGCCAATCATATACATGTTTAAGCTCAAATGTGTCTCTCAACTTTAATTGGTGGGTTCCTGTAGCAATTATCTCTTGCCACAAATGATGCACAATGAAGCACCTCAAAGCTTAATGGCTGAAAATGGCAAGCATTTGTTATTTGTCATGAAGCTACAGGTCAGCTGGGTGATGCCCCGCTGGTCTGAGTGGGGCTCGGCTGATCTCCGCTGGGCCTTCTCAGGTGCCCGTGGTCAGCTGGCAGGTGGCCTGGACTCAAAGGGAATAAGACAGCTTTCCTCCACATGTCTCCCATCCCTCCTCCACATGTCTCCCATCCCTCCAGCAACTTAGCAGCTGTGTCATTGCATCTAACAGTATCAAGAGTTGAAGAAAGATGTAGAAATGCAAGACTTTTTTTGTCAAGCTTCCGTTTATGTCAAGTTTTCCTTATTCCCATTGGCCAAAGCAGATCATGGTCAACCCTGCCTTAGTGTGGGCAGGTGTATGAGGTTTTTATTGCTGTGTTACACATTGATATGAACTTAGCAATTAAAAACAGCCCATTTTTATCTCCATTGCTGTAGGTCAGAAGTGTGAGCAGGCCATAACCAGACCCTCTCACAAAGTATGGAATCAAAGTATGGGCAGGGCTCACCTGGGCCACGGGATCCTCTTCCAAGCTCTTGTGATTCGTGGCAGACTTTAATTCCTTGTGTTTGTAGGACTGAGGTCCTTGCAACTAGATGTGGCCTATAGTAGCCCCCCTGCCGTGGGGTCCTGTCCATAGGCAGCTCGGAGCAAAGCATCTTGCTTTTTCAGATGCCGCCAGGAGAGTCGATCAATCTCTTTCTCTCTCTCTCCCCTTACCTCATCTACTAAGACAGAGGCTTATAACATAACCAAATAAAGGGAGTGATATCCCATCACCTTCCCCATACTCTAGTTGTTATAAGCAAGTCACAGGCGCAGCCGACACT
Organism: Mormoops blainvillei; assembly: GCA_004026545.1. Taxonomy (NCBI): domain Eukaryota; kingdom Metazoa; phylum Chordata; class Mammalia; order Chiroptera; family Mormoopidae; genus Mormoops; species Mormoops blainvillei. The sequence goes on along the minus strand of PVJD01003616.1, from coordinate 95,631 downwards.
GAAGGAGAGGGCATAAGCAAGGAAATGGAACTTGGGGCCACCTTTGGGTGTGTCTGCCACAGAGTGCAATACCGAAGGGCACACGCATAGGTAGATCTGCCAGATTAGGACCATGAAATATGAAATACCACAATATCAAAAAACCTGGAGAAGAAAGAATTGTGTGAGGCAGTCTTATGAAAATGACCTCAGACTACAGGACCTGAATTCCAGAATATTTCCAGTCCCCAGCCCAGGATTCAGTTAGCTGTCCCTGGTAGGCTAGCTGAAAGCCAGAGCTAACCCAGTAAGCAGACAGACAAACCTCAGTCACTGGCAAGAGAAACAGGAAAGGAAATTATTCTCCGGAAGCCAGAGGAGCTTTCTGTAGCAACACAGTAAACATCCCCCGCGTCTTCCAAACTTGGTGCGGTATCATCTGCTATTCTTAATGTAGCCCTTTGTCAAATGAGAACAAATGGATTGTTCTCAGTAATTATGTTTATATGGCAAAGAACAGGAATTAAATAAATTATAGAGTATAGCTTTATATAGCTACAAATGGCAATCTTTAAAAAAATACTTCATAACCTCTGAATAAAAGAAAATATCTCCCAAATTTAAAGATTCTCTCCTTTTCCTACAGATTGAGAGTATAATTTCATATTAACTTTACTCTTTATATGAAGCTTCTATTATAATGCAGATTTAATTTGCTGTTATAGTTTCAAGACTGAAATGGCATGAATTAATTTTATACACACTGGTCTTATCTCTTGAGCCATGGAGAGCTGCTACAGACATTTTAACCACCTTTTGTACATGTAAAGAAGTTGGTTACATAACCCAAGAAAATACTTGTAGCTTTCCTAAAAAGTGTGTAGGCTCATAAATTGTTTAAGGATCAAGAAACAAATCATTTAAAGTCTAAAATTCCCTAAATTTATTTGCATGTGAAACAAGAAGCAAACACGATGAAGGATTTGGGCCCTTGGCTCACATAGACTTGGGTTAAAATGCCAGCTCCATGATTTCTACTTGGATGATCTCAGACCAAGGACTTAACCTCTCTGTGGCTTAGCTTCCACCTGTGTAATGAAGGTAATAGGAGATTCCACTTTAAAAGGTTACGAGCCTAAGCTGGATACAGGCATTAAACACTGCAATGCCGGGAAGGCGCTCAGTACGTTACCTTGTGTGCACCCATGTCCAACAGACCCTTGGACTGTTTCTTGCGCATGGCCTCCTGAGGCACTTTCTCTCCCAATATCCTGCATCTGTTGGCTCTATGATGGGAACTGTCCTCAGTTGCAGGAATTGGTTTGGCCTGCTGGCAATGGTAACACCTGGAAATTCCTGGCTCCAGACCAAGCCCTTAACTGGAAACGTTCAGAGGAACCAACCTCTAGCACCCACTGCCTGATCAGGATGTCTCTGAGGTGTGTCCTTCCCAGTCTCACAGTTCCCCTGAAGAACCGAGTCCAAGTCACCTCCCGTGGAACCGTGTGGAACCAGGTGTCTGGCTTCCTTCCTGTCTCTGCCTGACTTCCCACTTACCTGTCAGTTCTCCTGGTAATACTTCCTGATGAAACCATCCCACATCTCAGGACAGGCTTCTGGGGATGCCCACAGAGGGCACTGGCAGACCATAAATGGCCAAATTAATATTAGCTTAACATTTTTGTGACTAGGTATGTGGATTGACAATCTCTTCATGGAAATTATGCACTGATTGGTGTCATTGTGGTGTGGCCAGCTATGGAGTCCCCATTAAGCAGGAATAAAACTAGGCATATGAGCTGGTAGCTGGGACGCCCTGCCTCCTCTCCCCTCCCCAGGTTGATGGCTCCTTGTGGCTATTGGTGTAATGACAGAGACCGGCTGCCTAAGGAAAGCATCTGTCTAACCTCCTGAAATGGCTTGGGACATCCTTCTTGCCCTTGGGGAGCCAGCTGCCTCTCTCTGATTTATTGTTATGCTTTAGATCAAGTGAGGTCAGAATTCCAAGAAAAAGGGAGGAAGTCACAGGAAGTAAGAAGGAACATTAAGACAGTGGGGAAATGGTCTTGCCTGACTCCGCTGGCCACAGGCAAACGGAATAAGCTCAGGTTTGGGGAAACCTCCCTCCTGCCTGGGATGGAGGAAAGGTGGCCTGGCCCTCCTTCGGTCTCTAACGGAGATGGAATGTTTTTCTCCTATATCCTTCACTAGGTTTTCTTTGAGAGTGTTTGTTTCTTTCAAAAAAACATCAGCGAAACTAATGAGCATCTTCATGTCTGGTAATTACTTTAAAAAGCTTTTGGATTATGTTGGGTAAACTTACTGTGAACCTTTTAGATAAATCTATCTTTTGCTTTTCCAAAAAGTGAATTTTCATGACAAACATGTAACGTTCAGCATGGAGTGCATAACAACGGACTTGATTCTCTTCCAATGCTTATCAGCATCTCTGGTCAGTTACACATTAGGAACTATTTTTACTGGAAATTTTTTATGACAATTTTCAGGGGTTGACATGTCCCATTTTGTTCCTTTCATCACCTATCTTACTGGGTTTTATCAGTACCAACATTACTGCTTTGACACCAGCTGCTCCAGTTTGGAAAGCGTATTCCAAATTAACGGGGTAGAAAAGTAGGGGGCAGTAGTGAAGTTCTGGTTGTTGAAACCCTGCTTGTTGTTCGGGTGCCACATGTGAGGACGAGAAGCCCTCAGTCCCGGCCATGGTCTTAAATGAGCCAGAATTGCCCCAAGAAACTCCCTCCCAGCCCCTTCTACTCCCAACACTTGCTCTGTCCCCACCTCCACACACACACACCACCCCCACCATCACCACCACCACTGCTCCTCTGAGAAAGTTAACAAAAATTGTCCAGTCCTTTTTCTATTGGTTATCATTGTTATTGGTCAGTTGAGGTAGCACCAAGCTTTGTCTACATTTCCGAATATTCACTCAACTCTTTCCTTTCCCCGGCCCGGCCCCATTTTCTTATTCCAGAATTGGGCTGTGTTGGTTCATATGCTAATTCTAACTCTGTGTCTAATAGGAAACAGCTATAAAACACAATGACTTCAAGAGTCAACACTTTATATTATTTAATGCTAAAGTTTGTTTTCTTTTTCCCTTCCGCTTTCTTCTAAATTTTCATTATTTTTAATGCTATTATATGAAATGTCATGAAAACATTATTTGTCTTCCCACTTTATCCTATTCACTCCATATCACAGCCTCAAGTGAATCTATAGTACAATAGTTTTCATTTTTTCCCCTTAGAAACAGTAGAGGAGAATTGTCAGCTTTGAAACAAAATTCTGACCTCATCTTTAGCATTTTTATGTTAAAAGGTCTTACTGAGCTACGTGGATTAAAAATAAGCACACAAACAAAGAAGAGGTTGACAAATCATATTTGAATCTGAAGGTCTTACATTCATTCAAAGGTTAATCAGATCGAATTAAAGGAGTCCTAGACTTATTGGGAGCAGTAATTTCATGAGAATGATTCCCAAATTTTCACTCCATAATTCTCAGTCTCTTTACTTTCCTCTGGGGAGGGGGTGGTGTGCCAAGTGGCTACTGTGCGGCATGCTCTGGGCAAGGTACTTTCCATGTGTCCCTTTAGCACAGTAACGGCTGCCGTGAAAGAGGTTATAACTAACACTGTTGAAAAAACCCGAGATTCAGAGAACTGAAGAAGCTAATAGCTAGTGGGAAAAAACAAACCAAACCAAAACAAGCGAGACCCAAGGTGAAACCTTAGGTTCTGCATGGTTCCAATACTGTTGCTTTTCTTATCCCCACCAAGCAAAACCCTTAGTTTATATTGCACAGATAGGGTCACTAAACTTATAGGATTTTTAGAATTCTCTGTGTGCCTTATTTTTTTTTCCTCACCTGAGCATATGCATATTGATTTTAGAGTGAGGGGAAGGGAGGGAAAGAGAGAGGGAGAGAAATGCTGGTGCAAAAGAGAAACATCAGTCATCTGCCTCTTGTATGTGCCTCAGCCGGGGACCGAACCCAGAGCCTAGGCATGTGCCCTGACGGAGAAACTGCAACCTTCTGGTTTATGGGATGATGCTCCAACCAACTGAGCCATACCGGTCAGGACTCCGTGTGCCTTATTAAATGGTAACATCTTGCCTATACTTCCTAGTGGCTGTTTCATAAGTCTCACCAATGAATACCTTAAATAGTTATAGAAAACGAATGCTCTATTCATCCTTTTCAACAGCACGAATACAGACTGCACTAGCATTTCAATAGTTCTTCTACTCCTGGGGCCTGAGCTACACCCCCGCCCCCCAATGTTTTACTAGGACCTAACCTTCCGTTAAAGTGCTTCGATAACACTGCTCATGAAACATCTTGATAGGTAGTGAGTTCTCAAATAAGATTTTCTAATTAAATGATTCAAAATTCAATCAGGCATTTTTGCTTTAAAATGGAAAGAAAAAAAAATCAGCGGACTGAAGCTTTTCCTTCTCCTTCCTAAGTGAAAGAGATACACTATACCACTGGCTGCACGACCTAAGGTGAATGACTTAGCCATTCTGAACCTCAGTTTTCTGAGATAATAGTGCTTTTCTTACGGTATTTTCATAAGGTGCTAACATATAAGCAAAAATTAGTTCAATGCAGAGATCCAGGAAACATTAAATAAATAGAAACTATTAGTCTTATTAACTTGTCATTTCCCAAAGGTCGAAAGGCAATCTTGCTGACTCATTTAAGTCCATTTCCTAATTGTTCCAGTGACCCAGCTGGCACTACCTCCTTGAGGATGTCCAACCTTAAAAATGCCTGTTCCAGTGGGACAGTGTCAGAAGGATCCGCTGACAGCCCAGCACCCTGTTCAATTCTTAGTTGCAAGAGATAGAATACCAACTGGTTCAAAGAGTAAAGGGGATTTTATTGGCTCATGTAATTGAAATGTTCAAGATAGGACACGGCTAAACTGAAAGACTCAGAGGTAGCAACAGGACCCTTTCTCTCTTTCTCAATCTTTCTCTGTCTTTCCCTACCTCTCTCTCTTATACTCATTTCTTTGAGTTTTGCTCTTTATCATGGTTTTACTTCCAAGCAGGTCTTCTTCCCACACTGGTTCTCAGGAACACTAGGATTATATTCTTCCAGTTCCCAGTCCATCAGAAAGATTCTTTTATCAGTTTGAGAGAAGTTCCAGAATTAAGCCTCAGTAGACCAACTCGGTACTTAGCTGGGAGAAGAGAGGATAATGGGTGAAGCTCATTGGCTTGGGCCTGGGTCATATGCTCAAGCCAGAGCCAATCATTGTGGCCAGAAAAAATGTGATGCCAATTGCTGGAACCCAGAGTAGAGGAGCCTAAGGAACACCACAGTTTGAGAGTAGAAAGGAGAAGTTACCCAAGAATGATGGTGGGGAAATGATGAATCTAAGGATAACGCGCGGAACTGCATTTTTGGCAGACAATAGCAGATATTTATAAACTTGGTTTAGTCTCATCAGAAATCATTTATATTTGGCCATAGACAAGGGATTTCTGGCCAAATTGTTCCAGCCCCACCACTCTATCACTTTGGTTTGCTTACAGGTACTGAGATAAACCCTCTTTTAATCAAAATATTTCAGCTGGAAAGTAATATAAGCAAAGCAAAGCAGGAAGCCCAGGGAAAAGCTGTCTGCACGGCTCTTACGTTTCATTTGTCAGAGCGCCCCCTGGGTGATGGCAGGCAAAGCAGTAACACTAAGCGGGCTGAAAGAATAGATGTATCCTTCCCCACGGTCAGTTTGCAACTTTGCTATAGTAATACCTGCTAATTCCTCATTCTGCAATTCTACAACAGTCTAGCTCTTTTGTTCTTAAAAGGATTGTGTAGGTTTCTGTGCAGGGATGTTATTCTTGTTTCTCTCCTCCACTCTCCTCTGCTTGGGCCACCACATGCCCCAGCTTTTCCCTAAACTCCGTTCATTGATAATTCACCTGCCAGGTTCACATCCCCCAAGCTGTGAGCCCAACCTGATTAGGGTAATCTGTATATTACTAGAAGCTCAGAGCCACAGAAAACCTCTTCCTCTACCTGCAGCTGATAGCACCTGGCATTATTCTTGCTGGCTTGGCAGGTGTAGCATCCACATGACCCAGGCCTAACACAATCAGCACATCCCAGGTGTTTCCGGAGTAATCTGCCTGACTGTAACTGTGGCCCTGACCTGACCTTCAACCCCAAACGATTTTGTTGAGTCTAACATAAACTTACCACCTGGAACCTAAGATACAGCCTGCTACACACCAAACACTGAAGTGGCCCCTTGGATAATGATACCCCCATTGAGCCAACTTTTTCAACCCACCATCGGATAATAAACTTGGGCAGCAGCCGTCACTCCCTCAGCTCGCAGAGGTCTCACTTTTCCAGTTCACCCATTTTAATTCTGCGCTGTGCTTCAAAGCTTGCTCTGTGCTTCGGTGCCCAGCCTGCTCACCTGACTTACCGCACTGAGGGAATTCTCCCTTCGTAAATACAGCAAAGCTGGGCTATTCCGTCTCGTGAGCCAAGAGTGTTCATTCACCCTTTTATTTATTTATACAGTAAGATTTCATCACATAGTCCAGTGCTTCGAAAGCTTTAATATGCATATTAATTACCTGTGGATCTTATTAGAATACAGGTTCTGATTCAGTAGGGCTGGGATGGGGCCTTAGCTTCTGCATTTTTAATTAGCTCCCAGGTGATAAACTTACTGACATTTCATGAATGAAAATTTCAGTAATAAGGAATGTGGGACCTCAGTACATATTTGATGAATGTTAAATAAGTAAAAGCCTGCATCAAAGTTCTGAACAATAGTTTCAGTTCAGATAGAAAACAGAGGCATAGTGTTGACAAGTTATTGGTAAACGACTGCTAAGTGGTCAGCTCTTTAGCCTTTGTCAACCGAGTCTTCCCTGGTGCATTCACCTCATTATCCATCCTAGTAGCCTTTGACCCGCTACTAAGTAATGCAGCCTACCTGAGAGTAGCATTTCAGCTTCCTGACTTTTTAAGCCTGTCCTTTTGAATCACATCGCAGTTTTCCAAGATGTTCTGCATAAACATGGTTTTGCATTCACACACACACACACACAAGCACACACATGAGCCAGCTGGCGCCTAATTACGAGCGATTTTGGTGTAACCAGGAACCTACATCCCCCAATCCTACTGGACACCCAGGCATTTCATGCTATTTTATGTCTATTTAGAATCCCACCCACCTCACAGAGTCTAAGCCTGCTAAAAACAGAAGGTGCCCAGGATATCACATGAGAGCCGAGTTCTTTCCACACTTTACCCTATTTATTTTCTTCACCTCTTACTGTTTCTGGCTTCATTTCTTTGCCAACACGGTTTTCTTAGCTGGACAAAGCAAACACTCTTTTTGTAGGCTCAGAAAGCTCCTTTCTCAGCGCACAGCCCAGCCCGCGGAGGGGTTTGCTCTGGGAAGAAGGAAGACATCAGGAACAGGTAGGCTGCTGCACAGAGGTCAGTGGGGAGCCATTTTTCTGTTGACAAGAAGAACCTTGCCTCTCGAAGACCTCATCACACATTCTCAAGAGGCCCAGAGAGGAGGCTGGGATTGGGAGAGGGGGACCGTGATGCTCAGTGAAAATGTCGGGGCTGCCATTCCTGCCTCAGAACTCTGGCTCTCCACATAAGGCATGATTTACCCCTAACCTGCTGGAAATGATGGAATGATCATGCCTTAGTTCTCCTCCTGCCTGCAGCCAACCACCTTGCTTTGCTGCATTCCTATAGACCTGAGATACGATGACCCCAGACAGGAATAGTTCAGACCTCCCATTTCTCTGCTATATTGAATGGGGATGGGGGGCATAGCTTTGAAAGTAAAATTTAATTGTACAGTTCCCTGTTTAAAGTACTGCTTTAAACAACTTTGGCTTTATTCCCAAACCTTACCCCTCAACAAGCTGGATTTCATTTGTTCTCTAGAATGGGCTCTCTTTCGAACTTAAATAGCAAGTAGATTAAATTAGAGTTCCTGTTTAGCTGGCATACCATTTCAGTTTAAACTGCCATCAACTTGAGCTTACCTGAGGTCATGAATAGAAAATGCCCATGTCCCATCACCCTCACTTGGAGGGCTTTAGGAGACAGCCAACAGCATTCAACAACTTTTTTAATAGGCAGTGTCTGACCTCAAAGTGTCAATGTCCTCACTGTTATAACCATTGTAGATTTAACATGCATCCGTGGACTAAAACTATTGTCTGTGAACAGCTAATGGTCCCTCATTGTAATCACTGAATTGGGGACATTTATTGGAGCATGAGCCCAGAGAGAAGAACCCTAGGGCTCCACTTGGCAGGTTATAAACCTGTCCAATGTCACACCACTTCAAACTCATGGAAAAACACCGGGGGTCCCCTCCGACTGAATTTGGGAGAATGTATTGAAAAGGCCATACTGGCATTAAAAATGGCTTGGATTCGGCTTGTTCCATTATTACAAGTTAGTTTTTTGCTCTACCTGGTGACAATGTGGCATTTTCAGCTTCTGAGTTAGATGACGATGGAAAAAAATGGAAGATTTTAAGAGTGTCATTGTTAACTTGTTTGTAACATTGTTACATTCTAGGACAGAATCTCTCTAGGGTGTTATTATTTTTCAAATTAAAACACCCTTTTCTGTTTGGCATCTCACTTTCCCCAGAAAAAAAAGAAATATAAAAAGTATGCAAGAAGAAAAAAAAGTAAAATACCTACATTCTTGTCATTTAGAGCTTGTTTTTTAAGGATTATTTGTTGTTAATATTCTTTGAAAATATTATATATGCTTTCTAACCCAAGGTGGTTTTTTAAAAAATTTGTCAATATAAGTGGGCACCTTTATATGGCCAGGAAACATTCATCTCCACCAGGTTTCAGCAAATTGCAGCCAGCAGGCCGAAGCCTGCCCACTGTCTAATTTTGTAAATACTAAAATTTAATGGGAACACAGCATGCTCATTTGTTTATGGATTGTCTCCGGCTGCTTTTCAGTTACAGTGGCACAGTTAAATAGTTCCAAAGTGTGGTCTTTGGGCCACCAGCAATGGTGTCATCTGGGAGCTTGTTAGAAATACAGACTCTCGGGCCATGCTCCAGACCTGCGGAACTATAATCTGCATTTGACAAGACCCTCCAGCTGATTTTAATGCACATTAAAGTTTGACAAATGCAGTTTCAGATCAGCCTAAGTCCTGCCTTTTACTTCCATCAATTTCTCTCCAGAATCCAGTTGGAAGAATAAGAAATTACGGACTGCTGAAGCCCCAGGTTATAGCATCAAATTAAAATTGTTTTTTTTTTAAATTTTTACTTAAAAAATAAAACCATTGCCTGATAAGAGAGTTAAGAAATATTAGTTTAAACATTCCTTGTTTATTCAATAGGCTGCCATTGCTCCTGGTAAGCTGTCAAGGTTTATTTAGATTGGAGAGAAACTTTTTTTTTTTTTTTTAATCAAATACATTGAGAGGCAAGTCCTATTTCATTAAGAACAGCTTGAGGGAAAAAACTTTTTTCTTTTATTAAAAAAAAAAGGTCTTTGTTTGCCCAAAAGACACAAATGCTCCTTGAATTCTTGTAGACGAACTGTCCATTAGGAGCACTGAGCTCTGGGGAAACGGGGATGCAGACAGCAGCTGTCTCTGCGTTGACCCTACAGTGACTTCTACAGGGGTAGGCGCATGTCCGAGTCCACGTCCTGGAGAGGCAGTGGATGGGCAGACAGACAGGAGAGCCGCTCGGGCCACTCCATGACTCCGACTCATTGCTGTGAGATCCCACGAGGGGAGCTTGCCCAGCGTGCTGGGCTTCTGTGCTTGCTGGTTGAGCTGTCACAGTTTGTTGGGGAATTTTTATTAAAATACGGAGAAGTTGTGGAAGAAACCATGGTATATTGATAAGCTCCTGGGCTTTAGAAACAGGCAGACCTGGATGATATCCCAGCTCTGCCACTTACTCATTTGCTTTGCTTCCCTGCCTCCCTAAACTAGCATGCTTCAAACACTTAATGTTAGTTCTTATTATTATCTCCCACAGCTGCCTTGTAAGTGCTGTGAGTCTTGGTGCTCTTTCCTTCTGCTTTGATTGCGGAGCGGCGATAACACACTTTAATTTATTCTCCCACAAATGTATAGTGAGGGTCTATTCTCAGCCAGGCATGCTGTAGGCTCTCTGGGAGTGAGGAAAAGAATGAGATAATCTCTTCTTTCAAGATGGTAGGAGGGAGCAACCCAGGGACGTCGGCTCCTCAGGGACCAGACCTTGTTGTGTTTTCCTTTGGAACCCAGGCCCTAGCATGGGATAAGACACCAGGCAGAGGCATTCTGAAACCGGAAGGACATGTGAGAGAGAGGAAATACATCGCTGCATACCCTTGACCATGCCCCCCTTTCTCAGCTCTCCATCCTCTCCCCACTGTTCTTTCCTGATGGTTCTTGTTGCCTGTAGAGTAAACATCAAGTCCTCCACACTCAGGCTTGCCCTATCTCATTTCCATTCATTCTATCCCCTCTAAATTTTTCTGAAACATAATTGGAACAAGGTTGTCTCTCCTTCTCTACGCCTGCCATTTCTTCTTTCTGCGGGGTTCCTCTTTCTTTGGTGCCACTCATTCTACAAGGTGCAACTCAAATGCCATGTCTTGTGGCTGATGTTGCCAGCACCTGACCTGTGTCCCCTTGACACCTTTCCCTGTGAGTGTCCACATGACTTCTAACGGCTGGTCTCTGGGACTCTGCCTGAGAGCTCACTCTGGCCCCATAGTCCATTCTGCCTGTGGGCGATGCTGGCTGCCAGCACAGGGGAGCTAACCTAACGTCCCTCTCCCAGGACTTAGCAGTGCCCACCAATAACCAGCCTGATTGCTTTTTGGGCTGGATAATCCTTGGGTGTGGGCTGCTCATGGGCCCCCAGATTCTCCAGCACAATTGATCTCGATAACATGCCACTTCCTGCTTTCCTTTCCCTGCCTCTGTTCCCACTTCCCTGCAGGTGTTTCCTGGGATCACCTCCAGAATAAATGGCTTATCCGTGTATCCTCATCTCAGGGTCTGCTTTTCTTGTCTCTGTTTTTCTGAGTACTCGCCAGGAAAAACAACTGCTTCCTGCTTGTTGTCCTGTAACATTTATACATACCTCTGGTATATTATTTATCACAATTTATTGTAATTATTTGTTTATGTGTTAGACCAGTATGTAGAGGAGGCAAGACCTTTGTCATTCCAATCCACATGGTCCCCTTACCTAGTGTACACCTGTCACATAGCAGGCACCCAATGTTTCTTGAATGCAAGTGATGGGTTGGCCAAAAAGTTCGTTCCATTTTTTCTGTAAGCTGGTTCTAGTAGCACTTAGTCCTCTTTAACTTCATTTGAAACAATTTTGTTAGATTGTATTGTGACAACTGTCAAAGCAGCACGCATTAAAAAAAATCAAAATTGGTGAATTTTTGAGTAGCCATTTTAATATTGAAGATGGAAGAAAATTTACAATGCTTTCGGTATATTATGCTTTGTTATTTCAATGAAGATAAAAATGCAACTGAAATGCAAAAAAAGATTGTGCAGTGCATGGGAAAGGTGCTGTGATGAATGGAACATGTCAAAAGCGGCTGGTGAGGTTCCATGCTGGAGATTTCTCACCGAACCGTGCTTCACAGCCGGGCAGGCCAGCTGAGGTCCATAGCGATCAAATCGAGGCAGTAATTGAGAACAATCGATACTCTACCATGCAGGAGATAGCCGACATACTTAAAATATCCAAATCAATAATGTTATTGGTGAATGTGAGAAATGCGTCTTTTATTTTATGGAAAAAACTAAATGGCCTTTTTGGCCAGCCCGATATTTTGGATTGGCTTCCCCTTCTAGCCCCTTACCCTACCCTGGCAGGGCTGGGATGCATCAGCAGGTTTCTCCCAACCCCTGTGTGCACTGACACCTTCTCTGAGAGCTAGCAACGTTATGCTAAGATTCCCTGGACTTCAACCAGCATAACAGGAAGCAGTTGTTGCAAAATTGCTGAGAGGTACCAAGGTTAACCGAATTTGTAATTATAAAATATTCAGCCTAATAGCATGTGAGGGCTTGTGTATGTTTGTGTAACGATTGCCAAGAGAAAGGTTAGGCTAATGAGGATGGGTCCCCAGCCCAGGGAGGAGGGGAACTTGCCAAGAAGAGCCGGGTAGGCTTCTAGTCATGCTAGCTTTCCAGGGTTCCACTCAGAGCCGTCAGGAAGAACATCGCTCTTGCAACAAGAACATGGGCACACAGGATGCAAGACCCTGACATTTCTTGAATCCATCCAGTAGCTAAAATCACAGGACCACCAACTAACCTAAAATCTTGGGAAAGACAGGCACCTGCAAGGTGCTTACCTGACACATTTGTGGATGCCAGCAGGAAGAATTCAGCAGGGAGAGTTGGCACATTGGTGGAGGTCAAGCATGGGCTGGTGGATAGTATGGGGCTCAGGAGGGCTACAGACATGGGAAACTTTTGCATCGTCTTGCAGTCTTTTCTCTAAACTTACCAGGAAGATTCCTGAGGAAACCCACATCTGGTGCAGACCTAGGGGAGACCAATAACAGTTGCTACCAGAGAGGCACAAAACTCCTCTTAGACCCTGCACCCTCCCTATTTTCTCTCTGAAATAAATCCTTAATCTGGAAGGGGAAGAAGAGAAATCATTGCTCTAGGGTGCTGGAAAAACCCATTGCAACTGGAGAAAGGGAACAGAAAACAAAACAAAACAAAATAAAACACCTTAACCCCTGGGGTTGGGGCAGGGATACAAGGTGAGCCTGGAGTATTTTGTAGTGCTGAGAAGTAAGAAAGTGATTTAAAAAGGATGAAGCCTTGTTAAAAGGAAACAGGAGTCAAAACAAACAAACTTCCAATAGCCAAAGCTGAAACAATCTGAGCTATACAATAATGAACAAGAACAGATAGTAAAATGAAGGTCCGTGAGCCCATAGTAATAGGATAGTTGAATGAATAAATATGAGAGAAGGAGTATCTCTTCTTTACAGAATAATACCAGTGAATAAATGTAGAAAGAATGAGGGAAATAGAAAATATTCAGTAGAAATCTTAGTAATAATTGTTGCTTGTAGACAAGGCAAGCCCCACCAATGGATGCTAAAATTAATGAAAAAGTTTAAGGGGAAACAGAGTATTTGTATAGTCTCAAATATCTTCCCCAAGGCACTTATCAATTGCAAAGTAAAAGTAATAACTTTATCAAGGTTGATGGCACCAGTAAGAAGGTATATATTGACATCCTGTACCCCTTGATAAGACGGAATGACAAGGACACATTATTTCAGTGGTACTCTTGAACAAAATGCATAGCTGAACCAATCATAAGAAAGCACCAGACAAACCCAAACTGAGAGACATGCCACCAAACAATTGATCAACATTCTTCAAAAGTGTCAAGGTCATGAAAGACAAGGAGGGACTGAAGAACTATTAAAGGAGACTAAGGAGATGTGACAACAAATTGCAGTCTGGGTCCTGAAATAACAACAACAAAATGTTAGTTAAAAGCCTGGTGAAATCCAAATAAACCTGTAGTTTAGTTAAAAGTGTTGTACAAATGTTAATATATTTTTTTTTTACAATTGCACTAATTTTTAATTGTAAGATATTGACATGGAAGCTGGGTAGAGGCATGGTGTATAGGAACTCTATTACTTTTGCAACTTTTTGGTAAATCTAAAATGAAATTAGAATTTTAAAAAGCATGCTAAAATTAATAGTTATACTTAATACTATCAACTTCTTGTTTATTGGGAAAATATTTGGAGGAAATCCACAAAAATACCACTAGTGTTTGTGTTTGGTTGATGGAATTGGGGTAAATAGAGTAACATCCTTCTTAATTATTTCTCTTCATTCTCAAAAACATTCTCTGATGTAGCATCATTACCTACATTTTACCGATGAGAACAAAGGCTCAAAGAGGTCAAATACCTTACTCAAGGCTGCAGAAACCAAGAGGAAGATCCCAAGAAAAGCCCAATTTTTCTAACTCCAGGGACCATAGGTAATGCCAGTATGAGGTTTGGCAAAAGTACGTTTACATTGTCCACACAAAAAGTAACACAATAATTAATAAATAATAATAAAAGAGTAACTGTGTTTCACATACTCACAGCTCTAAGCCTACTTTTGCCCACCCGTGTGTTCTCCCCCTTCTTTTCTATGTCTTTGTCTCTCTTTTGGATTATGTCGTTATATGGGGTTGGCCAAAAAGTCTGTTTAGTTTTTTCTGTAAAAAAAAAAGACACATTTCTCACTTTCACCAATAACTTTATTGATTTGGATATTTTGAGTATGTTGACTATCCCTTGTGTGGTTAGAATGTTGATTGTTCTCAGTTAATGTCTCCACTTGATTGCTATCAACTTCAACTGGCCTACCCGACCGTGGAGCACCATCCAGTGAGAAATCTTCAGCATGAAACTTTGTGAACCACTCTTGGCATGTTCGATCCATCACAGCACCTTCTCCATACACTGCACAAATGATTTTTTGAATTTCAGTTGCTTTTTTACTTTCCTTGAAATAATAAAGCATAGTATGCTGAAAATGTTGCATATTTTCTTCCATCTTCAATATTAAAATGGCTACACAAAAATTCACCAATTTCGGTAAGTTTTTTTTTTTTTAATACATGCCGATATGACAGCTGTCACAATACAATCTAACAAAATTGTTTCAAATGAAGTTAAGACAGCTAAGCACTACTAGAGCCATCTTATGTAAAAAACCAAATGAGCTTTTTGGCCAACCCAACATTACCATTTTAGTAGGAAAAAAAGAATGTAACACATCGCATGGTACAATAAAAAAGAAATGAAACTTAGTATATGAAAATAGTAAATTGCTGAGATGCACTGAATGAGAGGAAAAACTAGACTCCAGTCTGGGGCTCTGTGCGTGGAAGGCAGGCCCCTGCTTAGCCGCATTTCTTATAGCTCTTGGGAATATCACTGGGCTTGCAGAGCGAGGACCTGCTGCGTTTTTCTCATTTCCTGGGTTTTAATGCTCACTGATGCATTAGTCCCTGGAATACATTAGGAATATACAAAATAAGAAGTCTTAGCTGTTTTGGAGGGGGCTGGGGAGCATGACAGACCCCAGAAGAATCTGATGACATCTGTAGCAGTTTGCTCCAGAGCAACGCACATGGAAAATGATGTTCCAATTTCACCGTCTTTTCAATCTGATCTGCCCCAAAGGCCTAAACAATAAAATAGATGCCATATACTGCAATTAATTAAAAATTATTAGGAGTGGGCTATTTCACACATAAAGCATGTCCACAGGCCTTACCTGGCCTATAGTACCCTGTTGTTCATGACTTTTGGCTTTAGAAACGCTAGGCCTGTCACCTCACCTTCCAGAGTCACTCGGAATCAGAGATGAGCCCCAAACCAAGGAGAGGCGGAAGGCAGAACTCATCTCACATTTGAGGCATAGCCGACATTCAAGAAGAAAACTCATCTGTCAACTGTGCAGTGACAGCTTGGCAAAGAACATTACCCTCTAGTTCATATTCCTGACTTCTCTGTTTCTCACGGGGCCCGTCAATTAAGTAGGAGACGGCAGGGCCTCCAGGCAGTAGGTGACCCCAATGTCAGGGGAGCTCCAGCTGTTGGCTGTGTCTTAAATAGTGACAGAGGGAGGGATCCAGCAATTTGAATAGAGGTGGTTTTCTTCTCCCCGGGATTTCTTGATTTTTTTGGTGATTGCCAATTAACTTCACAGCTTTTAGCCTTGGAGACAGAAATAAATAAAAGTGGAAGATTTCTGATGGAGTCCAGCCCAGGACTCTGGAAATCAAGGAATGGGCCCATCCGGCTCAGCCCCTTCATTTTACAGAGGAGGAAACAGGCCTGTGAGGACACATTCTTATCTCCCTGGCAGGCAAAGTCTTGGAAGTCCACAGGGATTTTCTGAGGCCATGGCATTGTGAGTTCCTTAAGGAATTCAGCGGGAAAGTCGGGTTTCCCTGCTGCTACTTGTGTTGGGACAGAAGGATTTTCAGTCTTCAGGTCCAATCTTGTGAGCCCTTATGGTAGCTGAAGAAAATTATAGATACATTTTGGGTTTATAATGGGTATCGTGGACTTGACCATGATAGGTCAATGCTATAAGCCTACTCTGTTGACAGGAAAAGGCAGGATCTTTCCTCATCAGAGGGGTTTAAGAGGGGATCACAAGTCTTTTCATCCCGCCAGCACAGCCTTTCCCATCTTTAGCATCAACTACATTCTGGGCACCCAGGTCCCTGTCCTCAGATTTATGGGGCTTCTGATTGCCCGGAGCCATTGACAAGGACCAGTGAACTCATGGAGTAATGTAGGTAGACGGAGCACATGTGTGGGGGGTCAGATGATGTGACTCTTGCTAGAGGCGCCACAGGCTCATCACTGGCTGTGGCGGATGAGCGTTGGTACTGATGGCCTGAGAAGGACAGCTGATACATGATAGAAATAACAGTGTGATACGCTCTCCGCTGGCATCCAGAGAGTCTCTAGACATGTGCGCAGCTGCTGAGAGCTCCCTGTCGCTTCCAACTGACCTCTTCTCTCAGGTAGATTTTGAGGAACCTTCTGAAACTGCTACTGGTTACAGGGTCCCTTCCAGCCTCTCCACACAACCCTCCTTGCTTACTCTGCCTCACCCCCAGTCTCTTCCTGCTCTGTTCTTTCTCAGCTCTCTAGGATGGGAAGAGGTAGCAAGCTAGCTATTTATGCTCAAATCTATTGTTGATCATAAAATGTGTTTTCTTTTACTATTAAAAAAAAAACCAAAAAAAAACCCACCAAAGTACTTGCAAAGAAAGCGTTTCCTTTTAAAAGCAACTGTCTTCACCAAGGACCTGAGAAGTGTAATTAGAAATTCAAGGCCGCACAGACCCCTTTCTTTTTCTCTGCATTTTTGCTATAACCACCCTTCCCTCAGGACAGCATGTAGGACAGGAAGTCCTTAGTGCTGTGTGAACCCTGGCGGTGGGGTAGTGGCGAACAGAACTGCAGAAGGAAAACACATGGGTTAATTGAAAACTTTTTACCTTGCAACGCAGAATTTGGACCACCTCCCACCTACATTTGATGTTTGCAAACTGTCCAGATAATTAACAAGGAATCAGACCTTGTTACCTAAATTAGCCAGACTCTCACTCAACGCTTCATTTTGTGTGTAGCTTTGTTGTGATTTGAATATGCCATTTTTTGCTGTGTATAATGTGCACTTTTTTGCCCAAAGTTTTGAGGGAAAAATAAGGATACACATGATGCATGGGTAGTACTAATTCTGTATCTATATAAATGTTTTTAATTCTTTTACTTACGCTTATGTATTAAGAGTATAACTCTAGAAAGCAATAATGATATCTGTATGCAAAATAATACCCTGGAATACAATATTTGGCTTTATACATAAATAAAAAATTGAATTACAAAATTAAAATTAAATTACAAAATAAAAATTATTTTCCTGAAAGTTTGGGCCAAAAACGTGGGTGCGCATTATACATGGCAAAATACCATAATTGATTTCACTCAAGAGGGGAAATATGTAGACTTTTTCTATAGGGGTAACATTCTTGGAAAGCAGCAACCGTGTCTTTTCAGAGGCTGCATTAAAATGCATCTTTCATCATCTCTTAGCCAGAAACAGAGAGAATTCGAGAAGGGCCCCCCTGGCTAAGAGAAGCAGTGAGAATGTATTGTCTAGTTTTTTCTTGTACCATTCTAGTTATTTATTCTCAAATATATCCCTGAAAAAAACCTGTGTGTGTTTAATTTAGATATGGGATGGAGTTTGAGTAATTGTAAGCCCCCCTATTGGGAAAAGGAAGTCCTACAGTGACCTCATTATTATTATTACTTCTAAACTTTGTTTCCATCACTCCAGTTGCCTGCTTAATAGCCCATTTATGATTGGAGGTTCATGGTGGTGAGAGGTGGATGACTGTCGCTTACGGTGGATTTGAGCAAATCCTAAGACATTGCAAGGCCCTTCTACCACTCTTGATTACCCCATTTTTCTAGTTATAACACTGATTAGGGCTGTAATGCCCAATTTCACCAGCCAGCTCCTGGCTTCCCAGGTTCATGGTCCAGCTGACTCAGCCCCACCCCTCCCTGAGCTAGCTCTCACTCAGTCTCGGGCCACATTCGGTTTCAGGAGGGCCTGGGGTTGGTCACAAGGCCTTAGTGCCCGGGTAAGCTCTTCTCTTCCTTAGAGCTTACCCTGCACTTCTGCACTGTCTTAGCCTGTGGATAGGTCTGGAATCCTGATGCTCTGCCTCACTTTTGCTCGCTTATTTGAGGAGGTAGGATCTTCCCCCCTTTGGCTGACTACTAGAGTCCTTGATGACAAGGAATCAAATGCTGAAAAACTCTAGGACATCGACTCTCAGCTTCCCGAGACCACCGCCAGATATCTATGGATAGTTTCTTCCGATTTCATCTTGCCTCTTCTCTCGCATCAGCGTAGCAGTGTGGCTAAGGGTCTACAGTGTGGGCCTTGATGTCAGACTCCCTGGAAATATACCCTGGTTCTTTTTCTTGGTACTGTGTGACCTTGGGGAGGTCATTCAGTTTTCCCTGGCCCTCATTTTAACTTTTGGAGGGTAGCAACGGTTTCTAGGTGGTGGGTGTGGTTGCGTTGTTTCTTTCTTACTGAACTCCAGTTTTGTTTAGGTCTCAAGAAAGCTGTGCACCATTTGCTTCAGGAATGGACGCATGTTCCAACTACATTCACTGAGGAGGGGGGAAATCTGCTCTTGACCAGCTGCCCGGTCCTGAAGAGACAGCCATGAAAGAGTCACTTTTCCATCTAGACACTGGATACGACAACCTGGAACTGCTATTGCCATCTTTCTACACGGAGAACGCAGCCAACACTGTGGATGGAAGAGCGTGGGCACCGAGAGACAACTAGTTTTTGGATGACATGGTTAAAGCACCAAATCAACCCAGTTCTGAAGTCTGCCCTGCTTCCAGATTTCTTCCTACAGAGAGAATAATTAACTTCCTAGTTAAGTCAGTTTAAAGGAGGGGTTCTATTTCTTGCAGCCAAAAGAACCTTAACTTACCAATAGCATTATTGGCTGTACTGAATGGGAATAAAGCATTTAAAATGCAATGTGCATGGTCAGCACCATGACATTAACCTGTTATTGTGAATATTATTTTTATTACAAATCACCTGACCCTTGTGGACTTGCCTCTGGCGGCTGGGCCTATCTCCGTGGACCCTTTCCTATTTAGTCCTGGCATGTGTGATCATAAATCCATTGCTGCATGTTGCATTCCTCATCCTTCCTGAGCCCTCAAAGACACTTGCCCATGGAATGAGTGGGACTAGAAGACATGATTTTTTGCTTGATTCTGCAGGCACCAGGTAGCATTTATTTTGAGCTCATGTGTGTGTGTGCGCGCGCGCACATGTACTCTTACTGCTAGTATTCTTTTAGGATTTCACCACATGAACCTTAATTTCAACTCATTTTTGCCACCTCGACCTGACTGAATTCCCATTTACTGTCCGGTGCCCTCTGCTCTCTCGGTCTGCTCTCTGATGAACACGCCTTGCATTATTCTGGTTCATGAAGCCACCGTGAGGCCATTCACTTTGTGTATCAGTTTTGCGGGCTCATCTTCTGCTTCTATTTCCTTAGTGTTCTTCTTCCCTGCCCATCACCATATAGAAACACCCAGCCCTGGGGGAAGGTCTCTGAAGTATAGCAAACTTAGGCATCATCAACACAGATATTTTGCCATAGAGAACTAAAAGGCACGCCTACTTACAATGACCAAACATAAACTACTTCATCTGATTAAAAATCACAAATGCAAGAACATGACTAAAGTGAAGTTTGAAGGCTGCATTGCATTTTCAAATTAACATGTGATTAATGCTTTCTTATGCTTAGCCTATTCACAGCTGGAATTTGAAGACAAAGTTCATTTATCATTTCAGCTTTTCGTTATCAATTTATTTATCTCTCTGTTTGAGAGCCATGAGGTTAGCAAGACCTCAGGTTACCACAATGTTATAATATTCAGTTTATCTGTTTTTTTCTTTGATTTGTTTAGTTTTTCAAAATGAATATAAAATTGTGTGAAGAACTGAGAAGTCAGGAATTGAGAATGTGTGTGGGCTGGAACAGAAAATAAAGAATTTTATGTGTCAGCTGTCAGAGCAGGGGTAATATTTTAAACTCTATCAGGACTCTATAATTAGGGAGCATTATTCTAACCTGAAGAATGTTGTAATTGGATGATATCAACTGGGAGATGGGTTAAGTAAGTGGTTATCATGACTGGATTTAAACTTATTTCTTAAGCTAATTCAATGTCTAATTTTAGAGGCATGAATTTGCAGTGTTCTCAAAGGGGAAAACACACATCCCCAATTCCTTACTGGGTCTAATAATAATTCCTTACAGGGGTATCATCCTTCATGGCCATCTCCCTGACATCACCTTCAAGTTCAATAACATGCTCTGTTGCTCAAGATAGTAAGATACTTGTCTGTCACAGGATGTGGTGGATGACCTAGAAAAAAAATGTGACTCTACAGATAATCCTCAAAGTCCATTTAGCCAGCAGTTTTAACATCCGTGTTTTCGCCTGGAAGTGAGCAAACTGCACATCCGATGATTTAGACAATGAGAGTGTTTCTGTTCTACACCTGGACTCTTGCTGTGATGAAAGAGATGAGAAACCATAAAAAATGTGATGAAAACAGTTATAAAACCGCTGTCAGGGTTTTACATTCGTAACCTCATTTATGTTTTATAATCAGTGGTACTTAAATTGTAACTGCATAAGGATCATGGGGTTGGGGGAGACCTTAGTAGTTTCTGAGCTTCCCCGGGGATTTCAATATTCCAGAATGAGACCCATTGTCACAGTGGCCCCTTTGCACACTGGCATTTGAGGTCTGATAACTTCCACTTCTTCAAAGTAATAGCCTAGAGTAGGGTTGGGAGGGAATATTTGAATGCAAATTCGTTAGTGTCCAAGCTTAATGCTCTTTTGCTTTCATTTCTCAGTGTCGCAGCAGATTGGAGGGCATTACGTAAGAGCTAATATATAGAGAGAGTGCTTGGGAACACTATTTATGTTAACTAATTTTATTCTTTTTCATTTTATTTCTTACGAGGTTGATTTTCTGGGAACTATTCAGGGTGAAAGGCAGCCATGGTATGGCGTTGGTTGAGACCCAGTGGTTGTTGGATGCATGTTCTTGGGTCACTGGATGTTTCCTACATGTCTCCAGGACCCCAAACCGCATATTTCACTGCGCTGCGGCTTCTGCAGCCCTTGTCACACCTTTGTCATTTCCAGCTGAGGTCTGAAGGTAGCCAAGACAACAGCCCCCACCTCCACCCCCTTCTCTTCTCTTGGTTTGCTGGGCCGTGGTCATTAGCATTTAGATAAATAAAAGAATTAGATTTCTGGGTCTGTGCAGGCAATTTCCTCTTGCCATTTTTAAACCTTCGAAGATTGCCTGATGTGACAGAAAACATTTCATGTGAGACGGAATTTTAAGGAGGAAATGAAGCAGGTGGCTTCGGCGAGTGCAACGGGGTTGAACATGAACTCTATTTGTCCTTCTGGTTATTGAATCTCCAGGGAAAATGTGGCCCATCAGGCCCCCTCTTCTTACTAAGATTCACGAGGAGCACAGCCTACTACTGAGGGCAACGGTGGACAGGTGGTGAGAGAGGGAAGGGAGTGGGAAGCGCAGGAGGACTGAGAGATCAGAAAGCCCCCTAAAAGGATGTGCCAGGCTAACCCCTGGCAGCTGGGAGGCCACAGGCTGCAGAGGCCAGGTGCTCTCATGGTTGTCAGTAGCAGTTTTTCAGGTAATCTCAGCATGGACTCTTCTCCCTGGACTAGCAGTTAGCATTTTGGCTGAGAGCTGGGGCAAGGGGGCTGTGCGGGGACAGCCGCAGCTCTAGGTCGGCTTTATCACCAAGGCCTTTCCAGTGCACAGAACTGCCTTTATTTGTTTCTGTTAACAATCAATTCTGGGTGGTAGTGGTGGATTCACTTGGTTGGTGATGAGAGTAGCCCTCAGAGCTGGTGAGTGGGGACTTTCTGCAGGCCTGATTTTAAATGCGTAGCACGTCTTGGTGGGTTATCAGGTGTCCCCAGAAATAACTGGAGTCCAGGGAGGTAGATTCTGACATGGTCTGCAGCTTTGCCTCATTCTGGATGAGCCTATCGTGCCTTTGGAGTAGGAAACAGTGCAGGTAGCCTGTCCCCAAGGAGGGAAACAGGGAAATGTCTCTGAGAGGGAACTAAGCTCAAATGCAACCATCAGGACACTCAGGTTAAGCGGGCAGCCTGAGGAACCAGACACACCTGTGGCTGCAATCCAGCTGTGTCACTGCAGGAAGTAATTTCCTCTCTCTAAACTTCATTATCTGTATGAAGTATCCGCAAGAGCCCTGATTCCCAAAGTGTATTTGCATCAGCAGCACCTGGGGGGCTTGTTAAATAGATGTGGGCAGGGCTTCGCCCAGAGAGTTTCTGATTCAGCAGGTTTGGAAGGTAGGGAGGCTTTGTAATTTGCATTTTAAAAAATTTATTTATTTTTTAATTTTAAATTACAATTTATGTTCAGTATTATTTGATGTATAGTTTCAGGTGCCTAGCCTAGTGATTAGACAATCATAAGATTTACAACTCGTTCCCCTGATATTTCCAGTACCCACCTGGCACCAGACAGAGTTACCACAATATTATTGACTCTATTCCACATGCTGAACTACATTTTTAACCAGTTTGCTGGTGATACCGGGGCTGCTGATCCAGAAACCACATCCATTTCTTCCATGGATATTTATTAAGCCGTGTGTCCAGTTCTTAACTAAACCTGGGTCTGTTGCATCTAGTTGTAAGAGGTGGCAATAAACAAGCAAACAAGTAAATGTGTAGTCAAATAAGCATCTATCATGATAAATTACATTACAAATTAAATCAGGATGATGGCTGTACCAAGTTGTGGTGGGGATATTATTTTACACACAATGGTCGGAGTGGAATTCTCCAATATAGTGATTTTTGGACATAAACCTGAAAGAGTAACTCAGCCTTGCAGATACCTGAGAAAGAACACAGGGTCTTACTTTGGCAGAATTAAGATTTGCTTGAGTGTGGTGGGTAGGGTACATGAATGTCTCGCATGAGACAGACAGCAATTTGAACATTTCACCTAAAATGTCATATGGTGTGCTTCCGTGTGATGTTGTTATGTTACAGAACTACATGCTTATGATTTTGTAATAAAAATCTTTGTAATTAAAAAGGGGTGTTATTTGTGCCAGACCCTGTATATTAGGCAAACAAAACAGCAAGCCCAAAGGCCCCAAGATGGCAGTGTGGTGTATGTGTTTGAAGAACAGTGAAGTGGCCACTATGGCTTGATGAGGAATGATCACAGAGAGAATGGGCACAGGTGAGGTCAGAAATGTAGCTGGAGGAAGGCAAGGCTTCCAGGTTACTGAAACGGGTCATTGAAATGGAAAACCGGTGAACAGTTTGATGGGAGGGAGAGCCTGATCTGGTTTCCATTATAAAAGCTTTAGCCTTGCCGTCGTGCTGTGTGAGAATGGACTGCCGTAGAGCGAGGATGGAAGTGTGGAGGTCAGGCCGGGGGCTATTGCAGAAGCCAGGTGATATAGCCTGGACCAAGGTTGGGGGACATGGTTGAAATTCTGAATAAATTACGTAAGTAGAGCTAACAAAATTAACTGATGGGTTTGATGTGGCACAAGGGAGGAAAAGGAGGAATCAAGAACTACTCCAACGCTGGCTTGGATACCTGGAAAGATGAGGTTTCTGTTGGCACCCACGGGGCAATCAGGGAGATGCAAGCGGTGCAGGCAAAGGGTGAACCCAGCAGGTTCAAGTTGCTTAAATCATACACACTGCAGCAGAAGCTGGTCTTCAGCACCGGTCCTTGGGCAGCTCCTGGGAGACAGCTTCAGAGTCCTTGGAATATTCTGCCAGATAGGAATGTTTTTGTGTGTCTGAAGTTTTGGACGGCACTACACCAGTGTGACCAGGTAAGTTTCTCCTAACAACGTGCTTTGCGGTGAATGCTTATCGTTGCTTTGGGGGCTGGAATCTGAGTAGCTGAGGTCCATCATGGGAATGATTCATGCCTATGTGCCTGACACCCCAGGAAGATTCTTGAGAGCCAAGGCTTCCCTAGTGGACAACACTGCACATGTGTTAATGTACATCATTGTTGGCTGAATTAAGTGCATCTCTTATGATTTCACTGGGAAGGACACCTGGCAGCTTGTATATGGTTCCTCCTGCACTACTCCTCATATACCTTTCCCCTTTACTGGGTTTAATCTGTGCCCTTTCATTGTAATAAACCATAATCATGAATACAATATTTTTCTGATTCCTGTGAACCCTTGTAGTGAATCATCAAGCCTGAGGGTGGTCTTGGGGACTCCCAACACACAGTGTACAAGGTAAAACTGAGAATTTGGCTTCAGACACGTTAACTTGGAGATCCAAGTGGAGACGTCTGCTAAATAGTGGGTATATGAGGCTGAGGTTCCTGGGAAAGATCTGGGCTGGGGATGTAAGCGTGAGAGATGGTTACAGAGCAAAATCTATTGTTCTCCGTAGTGCTCAGTGCTCTCATTTCTCATGCAACCAGTGTGGGCTAGAACATAGCTGCTGGAGTTCCTCTGAGAGGCAATATTTACAGCTTTGTTCTCCTTATTCCTTCGTGTGACTGAGGATCCACGTGAAAAGCATGCCATCACTGAGTTGTAGGGAAGAAAGGGAGTAGATGTGGGATGGAAATGGCCAAGGGAAAACTGAATTTATGGCAAGCCTTTCTGCTCTCCAACCCTCAGTCTTCCAGCCATTCAGTGTTTTGGCTACCTTATAACACAATTTATGCTCAAGGGGTAATGAAGAGTGGTAGGGGGACTAAACCTGCTGCTACTTGGACCAATGACAATGACAGGCAAATCCACAAGGGAGATGGCTCTGGTTGGGCCCCTCCTCTGTTGTGTTTCAGCGTTTGTGAGCAAATATCTTTTATTTTAGGTGTGAGAAGTCCATTGCATGGGTGAACAGGCCCTTGGTCGTGGCCTATGGACATCTAGTATAGACAGGATATGATGGACTCGGTGAGGAAAGCTGAGGGTGTGGGTGGGTGGGCTATTTAGATCACTAGCTGTAGACATTTTGCGTTGAGTTGTAAGCCTGGGTCTTGTACTCATGCTTAAGCTGGCCAGGTGGTGTGGTTTTCTCAGGACTGAGGCTTTTTCACGATGTGGGAACTTCGGGGCTAA
This sequence comes from Mormoops blainvillei, assembly GCA_004026545.1. Taxonomy (NCBI): domain Eukaryota; kingdom Metazoa; phylum Chordata; class Mammalia; order Chiroptera; family Mormoopidae; genus Mormoops; species Mormoops blainvillei. The sequence goes on along the minus strand of PVJD01003616.1, from coordinate 70,258 downwards.
AACCAGAAGAGCCTCAAACAAGCCAGGACAAGTTGGTCACTCTGGTTGACCTTGAGAAATATTTAACTTCTTTTGCCTAATCTGTAAAAAAGATGATGATACCTACTTCACAGGGAGGGTGATGAAATGGTTATAAGGACTGAATGAGATCATGTATTCGAAAGAAGGGACACGGGGTTCCCAAGAAATATTCGTTCTCTCCCTGTATGTTGTGGTAGGAAAGGGCTTTGACACTGTCTAAGGCTCTACGGAAGCTTTGGAGTTAAATGTAACTAAAGATTGGCAGGAATGTTAGACAACTGTCTTTAATAACAGCTTACATTTTGTGCTACATCTACTGCTCACAAAACCTTTTCACATCCTGCATGGTGCAGATGTGAGATGGGAAACTCTGACATATGCCGATGCTTGTGAGACGGGGAGTCAGGGCTTCAACACTGGGTATTCTGGTTTCAAGTCCAGGGTATAGGTGTTTATGAATACCTAAGATGCTGAAATAATAACCTATTAAGTGAAACCTTACATAGATGTAATACACCCCCATACACACACAGGAATAGATTTTTTTAAATTTTATTTTTCAACTATAATTGACATTCAGTATTATTTTGTATTAGTTTTAGGTGTATAGCACAGCAGTTAGACAACCATATACTTTACAAAGTGTTTCCTCTGATATCTCTAGTTCCCACCTGGCACCATACATAGTTATTACAATATTATTGACTATATTCCCTATGCTGTACTTTACATCCCTCTGACTATTTTGTAACTCTCACTTTGTAGGAATAGATTTTTAAAAAATTTTTTCATTTATTTATTTTTAGAGAGAGGGGAAAGGAGAGAGAACGAGAGGGAGAGAAACACTGATATGTGAGAGAAACATTGATCTGTCGCCTCTTGCTCGCCTCCGGACCAGGGTCCAAACCCACAACCCAGGCATGTGCCCTGATAGGGAGTCAAACCCGTGACTTTTTGGTTTGTGGAACAACGCCCCAAGTGAACTACGCTGGTCAGGGCCAAAGAGATTATTTTTTTCAAAGATTTTATTTATTTTTTAGAGAGAGGGAAAAGGAGAGAGAAAGAGGGAGAGAAACATCGATGTGTGAGAGAAACACTGACCGGGTTGCCTCTTGCATGCTCCCAACTGGGGACGTGGCCCACAACCCAGGCGTGTGCCCTGACCAGGAATGAAACAGGTGACCTTTCGGTGTGTGGGATGATGCCCAACCCACTGAGCTACACCAGCCAGGGCTAGATTATTTTTTAATTGAAGGCTTTTTTTATTCATCTCCAGCCCACCCTACTCCCAAATATCTCCTCAGGTGTTATGAAGAATAAAAGAAGTGCATATATTAGTGAATTCTATTTTTTTTTTAGACCAGACCTAACTTATGTCCCCAAAACTAACCGTAAGGAAGTCATTTTCTGTAGAGAGCCTTTGTAACTCTAACAGACTCAGTTTATTGTTCCAAAATGCAAACCTCTTTTATGTAACCCTTTGGAAAGTTTAAAATGACTTCATAAGCTACCTATGAAAAATAGAGATCCTATATAAAACAGCATAATTGCTTCAGGTGTTAACAAATTGTCTCTTAAATGGTCAGATAGAAAATATTTCAGTCTTTGTGAGCCACAGGGACTCTTTGGTAACTATTCAACTCTGTTATTATAGCAAGAGTGGCCACAGACCATATTTAAACAAACGGGTGTGACTGTGTTCCAATAAAATTTTATTTGCAGTAACAGGTGGCCGCCATGGGCCTTAGTTAGCTGATTCCTGCGTTTTTGTTACCCAGTCCTTTAAAACGCACTGTAAACATGTTCTATAAATAACAAAATGTATTCTTGAACTTAAAAAATAGGAGCTAAGACTAAGGAGTATTAACATATGCCACCCTGTTATAGTAATGACTTGAATTGGTTTGCGTATTTTTATGTTAATTTCTGAGTCCTTTGCCTTGTCTGTGGTAGCCTTCTGGAGAGTCTAAAACATCACAGTAATTACCTCTAAACTATGATTTTTTCCTACCACCCCACATACCCAGTATTAAACCTCCTTCTTAGAGAACCTGCATTGACTAAAGTCCTGCAAGCAGCCCTAGAATTCATGGGACCACAGTGAACAGACTAGGGGAGAATACTAACCCAGGTGAACCATTAAGATTTTCTTTAGCCGGACTTTGAAAAAAGAATGAAAGCTGGTTATTTCTTTCTTTAAAAAATTTTTTTTATTGTTGTCAATTAAGTTGTCCCCATTTTCCCCCCATTGCTCTCCCCCTCCCCATTCAATCCTCCCCCCCTCACTGTTGTCCTTTCCATGGGTCCTTTATACGTGTTTTTCGACTTGACCCTTACCCCTTCTTTTCCCCATTATGCCCCTCCCCCCTCCCCTCTGGTCACTGTCAGGAGCTGATTTTGAATGTCTGTTTGGCGCAAAGACTGAAACTGTCATACTGGGATGCACGTGACTGAGCGTAGGTTTCTCTGCAAAAAGAGAAGCCGGAAGCACCTGGCAACAGCCCATTGGGAGCTAGAGAGCATGGACGGTCGCTCGGGGGGAGGGACATGGGAAAACAACTTGGGGACAGTCCAGCTCCCAAGAACCCAGCTTTGCTTTTTTGTAATTGGATTCCATGAGATTCTTATGGAACCTTCCATTTTTAATTAATTTCTTTAAATGGGTTTTCCGTTCCCTGAATCTTTACAATCCTTGCCTAGGACATTGTCAAACTCCTCTTTTTCTTTCTTGTTTCTTCTCAGCCTTAAAAGCCTTCTATGACTTTTTGCCTGCTGGCACTTCTGACATTTTATAATCTTCCTTGAGGGCTTTGAATAAGGTTAGAGAAAAAAACTAATTAAATGTAGTATGGCTATTGTCTCAGGAAAGCAGTGTGGAGTTCAGGAAAGAGCATCAGCTTTGGAATGAGACACGTCTGGCTTTGAGTCCTGGCTCTGCCACATACTAACTCTGTAATTATGGGCTGATTGTCCAACTTTTTGGAGTCTAAATTTCCTTATCTGGAAAATGGAGATATTAGTATCTAATAAGATTGGGATGAGGGTGAAATAAAATAATGTAGTTAGGGGTTTGGTACAATACTAAATACTGAGTTGGGACTCAATGAAAAGTAGATCTATAACAATGCACCTCATTTTGGCTTTCCTGGCGGAGGACTTATAGCAGGTATCAGGTGGGAGAAAGGGGGAAGCAAACCCCCTGTAGGTTTGGGAGAGGGATGGAAAGTGGGTTTGTTTGGTGTTGTCAGGGAATGTCTGTCTAGTGAAGTCTCAACAGCTGTGATGAGTGATAGGATCTGGGCAAGGTCAAGTGTCCCAGGTTCACTATACCTTGGAGGAGCTTTGAGTATGTGCTGCAAAGCAGTAGGTTCAAGTGACAAGGGAAGGACTGCACTTGAGAAACTCCCTTTATGGCTGGCTGTGTGCTCACTCTCGCAGCCGGTCTGGCACGCAAGAAATTGGAACTCTCCACAACTTCACTCTCCTTTCTTAGAATTTTCTCTTCTGCGAACCTGATTATGTTCTTTGTCATTTGAATTTAACTCTCCTATTTCCTTCTGGTATTGGTTAACTCCAACCTCTCAAATGGTAGGTTCTCTCAACTGCTTCTAGTCCCTTGCAGTCCTTAACATTTCTCCCCATACCATTCAGCACTGTGTGCCTTACATTACAATGATAATAGAGCAGACATTAGAAACTTACAATATTTTCCAGCCCCTTGTCCGATTCTGCTAAGAGACTTTGACTTTGCCTGTCTACATTTCCCAGTTCTTAATGGGATCCCAGCATTGATGGACTACTTCCCTGGATCTTCATAAAGTGGAACTTGGAGGCTTGGAAGGGAGAGTTTCTGGCCACACTATTTTTCCAGTGTAACACTAGTTTTATTCTTCTTTGCTAACAGAACCCATATCTGGTCAGGTGTCAGGTAACTAGCAAAACTCTTAGTTAAGAAGTGACCCTCTCTATTCTTAGGGGACGATTCAGAGTTTATCCAGTCATGGTGGGTGTGCTGCAGGGGGGTGGGTGTGCTACCATTGCAGGACATCAGTAGTAAAACCCAAGTAGTTGAAACCTGACTTCTGGTTCAGTGTCCTTGCTGAGCTTCAGCAAGGTTTGCTCTGGAGGTGAAAACAGAAAAACCCAAACAATTAAAAGTGAGTAAGACAAAGTGAACTTTAAATGGCTGTCATTAGGGTCTGCCTTTTGTATGCACAGCGGACACAATGAGCTAATTAGAAAGTTAACAAGCCCCTGATTTGAGCTAATATCTGGCTTGATTGCATTTCATCATTTCATCATTATTATTACACACCAGAGGTGAATTCAAATTAAAGTTTCCATGTCAATATGAAATAATTAACTGAAGCCTGGGGAGACCTTGATTGGATCCCACCTATGCCCCTTCCAAACACACATCAACCTTCTCCCCAGGGGAAATCACAGCTTATCAAGACCTGAGGAAAGAGAGCTGGGCTTGGCACCCATATTGGGTTGACTAGGAGCCCTGGGCGGCCGGTTATGCTGTCGGTATTTAGAGTGTTAGAAGAAAAATTTCCACAGACATTTCCTGATCAAGTAGTCTTTTATTTAGCAATTCATGAATGGGGCAGCACCCAATCAGGCAAATAGAAAGGAACTCCGAAGACCTCCCTGTAAGGTGAGAGATTTTATATAGAACAACGTGAGCAGGAACAAGGAAGTTACACTGGCTAGTTGCTGATTGGCTAAAGCAGGTTACCTTTCTTATACAGAACAAAAGGAGATCTTGCAGTTGAATTAGGGGACTTGCGTTAGCAGGCAAGCACTGAATGGTTGGCCTAGGTCTTCTTTTCCTGGGAGATGGACATTAAGTCAGAGACATGAAGTTTTAGTTTGCTAACACTAAAGTTTTAAGTTTTAGTTTGCTGTGGGGCTTAGCATAAATGACTCCCTCTTGGGCCGATCTGGTTACTTTAGTAAGAGTTAAGCTCATATTAATCAAAAGGCCTCCTATAAAGTATATGGTGTGTAATGTGAATGTAAACTCTTTCATATTCCTGTATATATCTTTGAAGGCAGGGCCTCCCAGTGCTTGGCACAGTCTCTGACAGAGAAATTACTCAGTGTGAGCGTGTTCAAAGAGTGAAGGACAGAGTGAATGAGAGTGGGCAGTGGGGGATGGGGAGCGGGACATAAGTATTCCTTGCATACCTAAGTACCATGCAATGTCATTTTAAACAATGCATCTTCTCTTTACAGCTCTGAAATTGATGAGATGTTCTGTTATACCCATGAGTAGCTTTACCTTGAACCAGCTGTGTGAACTTTAGTAAGGCGACTGAACCTTCCTGATCCTTAACCCTCTTGTCAGTAGAATGGGAATAAAAATACATATTCTATAGGGATGTTATGAGAATTAAATAAACTATGTAATGTATTTGGTGTATGTCACATAGAAGAAAAAGGACCACACACTAAACCTCAGGGGAGGCCTGCGTGGCAGCCTTACAAACTCAGAGACCTAAGGTAACCACATAGGATGGTCTGAAATTAGAAACTTTCCAACTAAAAGCAGGTCATGAGGGGTAGTTATGTCCTAGGCTGGTATTTTTCCATAACAAAGGTCGATCTTGACCTTAACTGAGCCTGTCTGTTGTCTTTTGGCATCTATGATAACATACATTTGGAACGTCAAGTTTCCTTTTTTCTGGATCCCTTCAGAGCGCAGACATGGCACCAGTGGGAGATGTCAAATTCCCTCATTGTTACTGTCATCATGTTAATTGTTGACTCTAACTGTCCTGTACCCACCTCTGTGAAAGATATGCCTATCATTTTATTTTTCATCTTTTCCCAGAGGCTTCCCCTCTTTGTTTCCTCCTGCCTCCCTAATCTATCACCAATGGATTTCATGGAACCCACTAATGCCTCCTCTTTTGATTGTAATGTATAAAATAAGGTGCAAAACCGCCATTTTTCCAGAGCTTTTTCTCAGCTCATTGGGGTCTTGCTTCCCAGCAATTGTCATCAGTTTGGCTCAAATAAACTCACAAAGATTCTCTACGGGCTTGAATATTTCTGACATTGACATTGGCAAATAGTAGACACTCAATTAATAATAGTCAGATTCCTTACCTCAGTGAGTATTTCGAGGGTAACTGCACGGTAGATACAAAGACATTGGCTTATCAGGGTTCCTTGGCAGGCCCTAGGTGTGATGGCATAGTCACAGGACTTTTTGTTTAGTACTCACGAGAAAGGGATTATTCAAAGAATTCCCTGAGTCAAAGATACAGGATATTCCATACATGAGATTTTGCTGCCCTCGAGCACCACGAATGTCCAGCCTGGGCAGCCACTAGGGCTAACCTAGCGGAAAGGGGGCAGGGCAGGGAGAAAGCCCTGGGGGAGGCAGCACCAATCATCAAGGTCCCTCTCCTTCGTGGTGGTGATGCTTGGTGGTGCAGCCCTCTGTGACCAGAACCTCCCCTGGGGAACAACCCCACATTCCCAGGATGTGAGCCATCTGTCATTTCATCCTGACTCCCAGGAGGCAAGGAAGTCCTACCTGCCTATCTTCTTGAGGCAGAAAGATTGTCGGAATCTTCACTGCCTTGGAATGTATCTGATTGGGGAAGACAGTATCATTTTCCTCCTTAGGAGGATCTTTTTATTGCCTGGCATATTTCTCTGCAGTGTCTTGAAATTGCAAAATTGGGAATGACAAAACATGCAAAAATGAATCATAGGTAAGAGTAATAGTTCAGAAATGTCAAAATGGGCCGTAGGTGGGATGCAGTTTAAAAATGGCACATGAACAGTATCGAGATTTTTTTTTCGTTGTTCTTTCTCCCCTCCACCTACTTCCAACCCTTATCTAGAAAGAGAGGCAAAAGACGAAAAGGTGGGTAACATGTACTCCATGCACACAGGCCATGTGAGGGACCAAGTCATAAAGTCACATAATTGGAAGCAGGAGAAAGGAATAAAGGGAGAGGCCAGGGATGAAGGCTGTAATGAATACATTCAAATTTTATTGCTAAAACCTGGATAGCATTATCTTTTCTATTTTAGTCTGGTACAGGGAAGTGAGGGAAAGAGCAAAATAAGAGGAGAATGAGATATGGACAATGACAAACTGTGGGCTTTTAGTTTAGAACAAGTCAGGCAAAGGCTAAAAATCTGAGGAAGGAGTGATTGGTCATATGTTGTACCAGTGTAGTTGGTCTATCAGCTAGTTACTGCTGTGTAACAAACCACCCCAACTCGGGCTCAGAACAACAATCATCCATTCTTGTTCATGTATCTGGTACTCAATCAGTGGAAATTGGGCATGGCTAGCAGCCCTGCTTCAAGTTGTATCACTGGGCCTAGCTTCACACTGTGTATTGGGCCCTGGTCTCTTTCATGTATATTCATGCTGGGGCCCTGGGTTAAGAGGGCAGTAGTAACCTGGGGAAATGCTTCTCATGTTGATGGCAGAAATGCAAGAAGGAAAAAGGAAACAAGTGATGCTTTTTAAGGCCTCATCTGGGAATTGGCACGGTGCCACTCCTGCCCACATGCCATTCGTGGCCGTTCTCATGGACACCTATGAAACCACCACCCGCGTCAACAAAGAGAATGTTGCTCACATCCCAGCAGACTTCCATGTGCCTGGTCCCAACTGCAAACCCTCTCTTTTTCAAAAATTAGCACCATTTTAACTTTTGAATAATAATTTCATTGCATTTCTCTGTATTTCAACTCCTATATATTCATTTATTTGTACAATAATTTAAATTTGCCCATTACTTTTTAAAATTTCTGATGTTGTAAAGCACCCTTTTAAATCCACAGGTTCCCCCTACATTATTTTCCTTACATTTTATCAGCTGAACAGCCTAGGCATTTGACCTAGGCTGGATTTTATAGATCATGTCATGATGGTGCAGTTCAACTACGTTCCCCTATGTTTCCAGCAAATTTAAAACGGAGTGAAGTTTTATCAGGCTCAGCTTTCCTTCCTTTGGTCAGACTGTAGGTGACATGTCCTTTCATCAGGAGGTGCATACCCACCGGTTTATAGTCTCTTCTCTCAGCAGGAGTTGATGCCTCGATGCCTACCTTACCAGCGGCTTGTAAAATGGTCCTGTTCTAGTTCTGTCATTTTATTTGTATAGAAAGAGGTATTTCCCTTCATCTAGTGTTTGGTTTGAACAATTTTACAGCTCACGTGGGAAAAGCAGAATAGATGCTTGTTTTGTTCCCTTCACCTGCCTGATCGTGAAACAATGCATTTGTGTTTTGTCATCCTTTGAAAGTGAGAGATACTCTATGTCCTTATTAATTCATGGATTTAACATATTCCAGGAGTTTGCAATTCTTCTCTTACTGAAGCTCTAACTGTCCCAAATTTGGCCAGTAGGAACCTCTTCAAGTTGGCTCATGAATTCGTTTCCGCAGGAACCTATTGGTTTTTGTTACCTTCCTTACTATCTAGTAAGAGCTCCTGGGCTAACCCTGCACATTTTCTGGTTCAGAGGACAATCTGAAAGTTAGGGATGTTCCTTGCTACTGAACTTGCCATTCTTTTCTTGCTCTTTTCAGTGCTGAAGCCTGGATATATTTGAGGGATATCTTGGCACTTAGTGTCATTGTAAATGTTGTGTGTGGCTTTTGGTATTGCTATCTAGTTGCTCTGTTTTTTATGTAGAAATTTGGGAAGAAACAAAAGCTGCGCTGTCTTTATTATGGCTATAGTTATACTTGATCTTACTATTTTAAAATAGAGAAATGTTAAGGAATATAAAAAGATAATCTGTCACAACTAATGAATGAGAGAAGACATATGTAAGGAAAACTCTTTTCTTTTTTAAATGTGTAATTTTTTAACAACTTTAGCTTAACCAAGATATTTGGGATTGCTTGGATTACACAGTTAAGGATTCTTAAACTTCATTCTTTCTTTCTTTTTTTGTTTGTAGGTGTCAAAATGAGCCACAGAGTAATACTTTTATATAACAAGTACTACAATTAATCTTTCCTTCCGCTTAAAGATTTCGATAATGATGAATGACTTAGTTTAACATTAAATAATTCTTCAAACTGGATCTTATCTCTGCGGTCCCAGAGGAGGACCTCGCAAATACCTTGATCTTACTATAGTTGCTGCCTGCCCACATCGGCTGCCCAATAAGCAGCTTAAAGAAGCCTCCTGGTTAACAGCAAAATGAGAATGACTACGGCGCTTGATGCCCTTACTTCTTCCGGTCCTGTGCCATCTCCACAGGAACAGATCTGGACCAGCTGCTAGTCCCAGGAGGAGGGTTAGAGGCTGTGGAACAGTGCTGAGCCCAGGCTAGATCAGCCAGCCCCCTGCAAGCTGCAGAAATGAGTGGGTGAGCCCACCCAGCCACGCTTTAAGCCCAGCTTAAGTCACCCTGCTCACAGACCCATTAAGAACACAGGACTGCTGTTCTAAATCTTAACTGGTGGGGGCGGTTTGTTTATAGCACTATTACGACTATGACTAATGGATACGTCTGCCGATATATTACTTATGAACAACCTGATGTTTAGTCATGTTGGATACTTGCACACCTTACAGAGATAGGGCAGGGCAGTTGGGAATCCTCTGTGGAATGGGGCACAGAGGGAAAACCTGACTTTCTGCCTCAGGTGGAACTCAATAGAGTTAGCAGGGAATTTCACTATGGTTAGGCAGAAATGGAGAAATTACATAAAACCTAGTGGATGGGAAAGAGAGAGGATGAAGCTATGATTTATAAAAATACTTACTATATCTTTTTCATTTGATTTTGTTTATGGAGGAACCCTGGGATGTAAGATCTGTTTTGTTTGTTTTCGCTCTTTACCTGGACAATTGTAGAATCAACTCCTTGAACACCGCTGGTCACCCCCCTTCTTTCCCTCTTGTAGGTCCTCTGGCTCTATCGGTCCACTCATTTTCTGTTGTTAATGTCAGTCTGTGTCACCAAAGGCATGATGTTCTTAGGGACCTTTAAATGCTGGACCTTACAGAAATGTAACATTTTATTATTCCATGAATAGAAAAGCCAAGTACTTTTTCAGATTGATTAAACTCAGCAACTAATCCATTATTGAGGTAATTATTTTTTAATTTGCTAAAATGTTGGAGCACAGCTGGCTATGACACTGGGAAAAATAATGACTGCTTGGGGGTATTAGAGGCAAAGGGATTAAACCAAGTGTGACAACGATTGGTTTACAGGCCTGGAGGTGTTGGATGTTCTCTTTGTTAGGAGTTAGTAGGGTAATCCAGTTTTAATGTGCTGAACGCATGTCACTTCCACAGCTGCACTCCTTGGCACCTCCCTCAGCTCCTAAGAGTAATCAGTGGGTTTCTCCTCAATATGAACTGCAAATCACAAGGTGTGACCTTGAAAGAGTGACTTCTCTCTGAGTTCATTGCTCTCACCTATAAAAGGAGACTTTGTATGATATTATCTCCAAGGTCACATTCTGTACTAAAACTATTATACTCAAAGGGTCAGGTTAGGGAGGGGTAACTTAAAAACCATGGACAAGGACCAAGCAACCAATTAGAACCTGCGTGGAGTTGGAAGGTGGTAAGAGACTCTCTAGTTCATACTCATCTGGTCAAGGGAGTGTCTGAAAACATCAGGCCACATATTCCAAACTCTAGTTGCCTACGCATTCTAGCATTTTGGAGGCTCACACTACTGAAAGAAGGGCGTTAGGGGTTGGGAGGAAAGGTAGGTTTTAAAAAGTCCACAACTTTAAAGAAGCGAGCTCCTTGAATAGTGTTGGTCACCAGCCTTCTTTCTGGGGAGGGGGAATCTTTCTGGCCTGTAGACTTCTGGATTGTTCTCTATGATTGCCTTGCTTTAGGTCTGTTTTGGCTGAGTTTGGATGTGGCATGGCAGGTATAGTGCCTGCCTAGATTTAGGTAGACCTGGGTGCAAATCCCTGCTCTGTCACCTATCAGCTGTGTCATCTTAAGTCAATCACTTAGTCTCCGAGCTTCGGTCTTTATGAAGTCAGAAAATAATGCTTACACCACAGTGTTGTGAATCTGAGTTGAAACAATATTCATGGCAAGTGAATCTCACCTTAAGCCTGGACCAGACTCACTGTGGGGTTCAGCATCTGTTAAATTTATGGTTTGGCCCAGGGCAGTATATTTTCAGCGGTCGTGAGGAAGCTTCCAGATAAAAATTTATTTTATAGTAAGCAGGTGCCGTGCCTACTGTGCTTGATCATTCGTGTCAGTTTGGGGCCAGCCAGAAAGAAGGCCAATATATGATCTAAGGGAATAGACTTTACACCATCTTGGAAGCTTATTAAGTGATTTATGAAAAGCTGGTGCCTTAGTGTCTGCTTGTGGGCAGACAGTTGGGAAGGGAGGATGGAATGAAGTGGCAGAGACCAAGAGCAAACAAACCTGTAAGGATGAGTTGGAATCCAGGTCTGTCCCTCACTCCAGGTAAGCCCAGTGACGAAGGAGACCTCCCCAAGATGCTGGTGCTGTTTCCTGTGGAGCTGAAACTTCCTTGGTCCAGGACTAGAAAAAAACTGAGGAAGAATATCTGGTAGGAATTGAATGAGCTTTAAGCCCAGCTTCTGCCTACCAACCAGGTGAGCCAGGAGCCCAGTGACAAGGTGTGTGAGCTGTGTCAATACCCAGTGCCTCATTTATCTTCAGGATTTAATAAAATTGCTGTGGATATACGTCTACTTTCCAATCTCAAGAAAACTTCTGAGTTTAAAGCTAATGCAGAACCACCTAAGAAAGTAAATTCTGGAAAATGTTATTCTAGCTCAGACAACTCGACACAGTACAAAGGCAATCACCTTCATTAATAAAGTTTTAGTGATCTAGGTGGGGCACCGACAACATCCACTAGATTTCCATATTTTTCTGTGCACTGGAACAGTTAAAATATCCTCAGTATAATCTCTTTAAAAGTGAAAAAGAATCAAGGAGAAAAATATTTGCTAGGAAAAAAGTAAGAGGAGAAATAGATCCAAAGAGGAAGGGGGTAACAGTTCCAATCGAAGGGAATATATTGTGCAAAATAATCCTGTTTAGTAATGTCCCTGAAAATAAGCCACATGCCTATTGTCAGGGCCAGAGTACGACATAGGAGATGTGGTCTGTAGACTCCCTGGGAGAAGATCCTATCAAGGCCACTGAGCTTCTGTTGCAGACACGTTTGTAGTTCCTAACCAGCCCCAATAACCACGTAGTGTGAGAATTAGCAAGAGGGTTGGTTGGGCTCTGACTTGTTCATGACTCAGAGGGCCCCTAACTATTGTAGAAGCTCGTGGTGCCCGAGAGGTCAATTTTCTGTGAAACCAGCCACTTGAGGAGCTCCCGGAGGAAGACCCAGCAGGGGTGCTCCCATCTACAGAGCTGGGGAAAGACTTTTTTTTTCCCTCCAGGGATTCTGGGTGTATTGCCCTGGCAAATGCACAATTTGTCAGTTTCCTCAGCTCCATGGAAGAAACCCCCACACTGAGGCTTATTCCTGATATACCTCTCTCCTTTATTGGTTGGAGAACAAGCAATGCATTATCGTTTTAACAGAAATTCAAACTTGTCTTTTACACTTGTGAGGTTAATTTTAAATAAATACCCAAAGCCTGGAAAACAATGACAACCTCATCAGGCTTTGATTACAGCTCTAATTCCTACTCTCTTTGGCTTTTAGGAAGACAAATGAGTTAGGTTGAATATGTAAATGAGTGGAGGAAAGTTGGGAACTCTTTGCAAGCTCCTACAACTTATCCTGAACTTCAAAAGGTGGAAGGAGAGAAAGGTTTGGAGAGGTTGAGAGGGCAGACGGTGTAGGTGCTGAGAAGTTGGAATAAATAATGTTGATGGGCAGGTGGAGGCCCTGGTAGAAGGCTTCGCTTGCTACTGTGATGAAGGCAAACTTTACTGTGGAGTAACAGGGATCCACTGAATATTTTCACGCATGGGAGTGATACAGTCAAAACAGTGAATGGAGCCCCTCTATAGATTTTCCTTCTCTGCCATGATTTCCTTGTCATTCAGAGATGTCATAAGGATAGATTAAGTTAAACCATATGAGATTAGACCTGACCATTTTTGTACGTCAAAGGAGTCTGATATTGGCAATATCATGTGATTTCATCTAATATAGACTAAGTGAAGTAACTACAGCTGACTGGAAACTTCTGGTTTTGAAGTGAAAATGACAATATGTTCATTTTTCTCTTCATTGGCAGTGGCTATGTCCTGCAGCTGGGAGATGAGCAAGACCTGGGAAAGACCCCCCAGGACTATGAATATTCTCCCCCGCCCTCTCCCTGCGCGATGGAGGCAGTTTATAGGCCAGCATCAGAGGTACCCTGCTCAGCTCACTGTTCCCCAGCTTCAGAGGGGAGGAAGTATCAGCATGTGGTCCTGTCTCCTCCAATTTCTCAGAAACAGGAAGAGCAGCTGGCATCTTCAAAGGACTGCTGTTGCCCTGTGGTCTCCTCAAGATGTCACCAACCTTCCCCTGGCAATCACATGGCCAGATGGCTTGCGGTAAGCCCCGGTGAGAAGGGGAAGGAGCTAGTCTGTCAAACTCTTTGTTGAAGTGTGAGAAAAGGAGAAAAGAGGGGCACAGGTGGAAAGAAGGGGAAAGAGAAAGAGTGACAGAAGCGAAGATATTGAGAAAAAACTGGAATTGGAAGCTTGGAAATAGAAAACTAGATTGCTAAACCAAAGGGTCACTGGTTCAATTCCTGGTCAGGGCACATGCCTGGGATTTGGCCCAAGTCTCCGGTTGAGGGCATGCAGGAGGCAACTCATCAATGTTCTTCTCTCCTTCTCTTTCTCACTCCCTTCCCCCTCTCTAAAAATAAATAAATGAAGTCTTAAAAAAGAAAATTGACTTGCTAGATGTATGTTACGTGACAAAAATGGGAGTAACTAAATTGTCCAAATGAAAACCAAAACCATGATCTGTTAACAGGTGTTTTTTGGTTTTTTTTGTTCCATAAATTTATTTACATGGAAAAAAAAATGCTAAAAATATGTACAGTGTCACCTGGATTGAGAAGAATAAAATTGTACTTTATGACTGAGCAAAGATTTCGAAAGATCATTGCATGTCTGGGTTTCAGTTTTGGCCATCTCTCTAGCTGTATAGCAGTATGCCTTTCTTCTTATCATCTGTCTTGATTATTTTAATTAGCCAAATGACCCAATCATACATGTTAGTCATCGAAGGCAGTGGGGCTTGGGAAGAAGCTAGCTGGGCAGAAATGCAGCCTCCCACCCCATCTCTTGAATGATGGCCGTGCTGGAAGCCTCTTCTCATTTTTTATCGTGCTGTTCTCCATTTGGTGAAGCTAGAGATTTTTGATAAAACTCTCCGAAGTGCACCCAGCAGAGCCCTCCAGACTTCTCCATTTCCCAGAATCTCTAGCAAATTACTTATTTAAGATTCTATGAGCCACCATCTCTCCTTCCTTCAGTGGAGACTTGTCATTAGTGACGGAGAAACTAGAAAATCAGCATACCTGCTAATATAAGGCACTTCCTCCCCCAAGAGCATTTTGGTGGATGTGGCCTGATTCTGAAAATGACCTGAAAATAAGACTCCAGACAAAAATAAATGAGATTGATGAAAGCACATTGTCAGTGCACAAAAGCCAAGGCATCTGGTGGGTTTCTATTACCTATTTTTCTACTCGAGGAGAAAGATGAGTTTCTGCTGCTTTCTCTGAGCTCAGCGGAGGGAAGGTTGTGGCTTTGGTTGAGAAAGCACTCTTATGATCCACCGCTATTTTTAGAATTTTTTAGACAACTAACTTATTGACTTGAGTTTATAATTTGGGCCTGTAACCTTTAGAAAAAAATGATTCTTTCCCTTTGAAATTTATCATGCATGATTTTAGCCCGGAGGAGAATCTTTTTTGGCCGTTTAGTAAAATCTGCCTTGTCATCATAGTTATAGAGCTATTCACAAAAAGAAAAGAGGGATGTTTTATCTATAACATCCTGGCATACTCCCTGCATCCCTAGTCCCTGATGTCATGTTTAAGGATCTGCCAAATATACATAAAAGAGAAATTCTGAGTTTCATATGCTTAATACTTGTTCATCTAATGTACACTAGTTGATCTCTACTTTCTGTTTAAAGGGCATATTTTGAGTATATGGTGAAGGTTGGAGGTGCTCATGGGAGGTGTTACAGAGACAGCCCTTTGGAACAAGTCAGAGTAGCCGTAGCAGATCTTGTCAGTCCCATTTATAGAATGGATACACCTGTCCCCCAGCTGCTCTGAGTTCACTTGATAAGAGCTGAAAGCTGCATCATTCTCCAGAGACTTGCTCTGTACTATGGGACTTATATTTTTAGGAGGCGCCTGGGAGGTTACACTCTCGTCTGCAGGTAGGTAACCACAGTTCATGATGAACTGAAACAAGGTACAAAAGCCTGACCCCAGTGCCTCAGGCTGTGTTTCCTCATGTATCCAGAAAGCCACATCTCATTGGCTATCGGTTTTGTGAATTATGGGAGAAATTTATGAACAACTCTCATTTCACATGGGGGAAAGGGGTAAATAAATGTTCAAGTGCTTTTGTCGAACACATGTTTTGCTTAATGGTGGGAATCCATGGCAAATGAACCATGGTTCTTAGTCTCAAGTCCTCTGCAGTTTAAGAATGAAACACATGATTAATGTTTTTCTAAATTCAGTTTTGATGCAAGATGTGATCATGGTTTCATAAATGATTTCTAATCGCTTGGAGAAGTGTCAGACCTAGAGAAATGCTGAAAAAATATGTTGCTACAATCCCAGAATTGCCAGCAGTGCATTCAGAGTACTTGACATGTCCTCTTCATAACCTGCTGTATGTGGAGTCCTGTGATTTAACCATCAGAATTGAAGCCTTTGTTTCCAAGGGGAAGAGGTCTCTCTGATGGGATTTGGAGCGTGAGTGGTAGGTCCTAAAACTCATTTTTTTTTCATCCAAGATCTTCTCACTGCAGGAGCTGACAAGAGACCATCTTGAGCACATCTTCCAAATTGTTTTCCCCTTTCTTTCATCCTTTTACTCTCTTCCTCATGCCTTCTAGCCAGCTTGATTCTCAGCCTTGCGTCTAGAGTGAATCAGGTATGATCTCTAGGGCCAGCAATCACATTTCGCTTTGTGTGAGAAAAGGCCAGTAGTACATCTGAACATGGTTCTCTTGGGGCATTTGCTTCTGCTTTTAATCATACAGCTTGCGATGATTAAGCGTCTCAACAAAGGCAAATTTTATTGTGATTACCCGTCAAATGAAAACTATGGTATTGAAAGTGGTTACGCTATACATAAAAGTGGTTTTGAAAAAAAATTCCATCATTCTTCTTCATTCTTATTCCTTCGTGTATCCAAGAAAATGAGGATGCAGCACAGGGACCAATCTATGATGACTTACTTCTCTGATGGTATCTCTAGGCAGCCTTTGTGGGATAAATTGCTTGATGTTTGTGACATATATTTCAGACTCTCTGAACACCTCCAAGACCTCTGATTTGAAGTTGATAATTTCTTATGGTTTTTACATTCACGGATGTACCTAAACCTCTTTGTATTTAGCTCATGCCAAATTTCTGGCAGTGAATATGTTAAGTTCCTACTTTTAACTTTCAATAAGATTTAGGGTTTCCTTTACCTAACTGCTGAGAACTTTTGTTTACCTTTAAATTTTTCTTTTCCACGGAGGGGAAGTTATCTCTCATTTTAGTTACTTCTCTCTCTTTTGAAAAGCAGTCTGTCCTTTGCCAAATGCATGTGAGTTCTGGAGACTGTTAGACAACTTTCTTGAAAGCTCTTCCCAGCCCAATCGAAAGCCTCTCATGGTGTCCAGCTTTACAGTTCTCTTTCTCCACATTGAGTGTGAGACTCTCAAAAAGCAAACTTATTTTTTTTATAGCTCTCCTTGAGCAAAGACTATGATATTTGGCCATAGTCTTCCTGGATAATACAGCTCAGCCACAATTTTTGAAGGCTTTTCAAGGCTGTCAAGCTGCCTCCCATTCTTTGACTTGAAAAGAACCACATCTAGCCTCTGAAAGTAGTTCAGAGCAGGGCCCGAAAAAGACTAGCTTTCAGAGTGGAAAGGGAAAGAATAGGGACAAGTTAAAGAATGGGGAAAAGTTCATGTTTTTGTTCTTTAACCCAGATATACTTGGAATGCATTGATCATCTCTGTCGCGTCCGTCCTTTCAGCATTAGCCCTCTTGCTTTTGAAGTTTGCTACGTGAAACCAGAAGGGGGCTAGAGGGGACTTGGAGCAGGACACTGCCATCCTCTGCAGACATTGTACCACCACTGCATTCGCTTTCCAACTCTGTGCTTTCAAATGCGCTTAGTGAGCCTTCCAGGCTTTCTGAATAATCCCCTCGCAAGATTATAATAGGTTATAAAAATAAACAGTTTTCCTGATTCAATTAAGCAAAAAAACTTGTAGCAAAAGCCCCACAACCACCACCACTACCATTCTTGAGTCATTGCTATGTATTAAGACCTTTGTTTAATTAGGCGCATTATATCCATTGACTGAAATAATAACCCCCTGGCAAATGCTAGAAGATTGTTTTATTATTCCAATTTTATAAATAAGAAAACTGAGGCTTAGCACGATTGATACATTACTTGGCAAAAGATCTACAATTGATAAGTAGTTAAGCTAGAATTTAAATTCAGGTCATAATATCTTCAAACTACATACCCTTAATCATTATGCTGTTGTGCTCACTCTGCGAAAAGCACAGGATCATTGAGCTTTGCAGTTGAAAAAGGAAATTTTTTTACCAACCCTATGTTATGAGTGAGAGACCTGAGGTCAAAACATGGGAAGAATAAACCTTTAATTTTGTAATAGCAAAGACGTCAATAATGAAACTTCACTGTATCACAAATAAATATTTAAGCACTCCTACTTAAATTATAATTTAAATTTCATATATGTATTAATTTATGTATTCATTTCATATAACTCAAAAGTTTAATCCTACAGTTTATTTTTTAGCATCACAAGTCCTGGTTTTCTCCAATACATACCTCATACCTCCCTCTAAGATGCCACAAGGCGCTGTGTAACATTCAACACATTTACACCCTTTGAAGACCTATTAGTTTTTTTATTACTGTGTAACACACTTAACAGCTTACAATAACATACTTTATAATCTCACTCACTGTTTCTGTGGGTCAGGAGACCAGTCACAGACTGTAGGTGCCCTACTCAAGGTCCCACAAGGTCACAGTCCAAGCTCCTTTCTGAAATTCTGGACCCTCTGCTGAGCTCACGTGACTTCGTATAAAATTCAGGTCTTTCCTTCTATGGGATTGAGGTTCCCACTTTCTTGCATGTTACCAGCCAGGGCCCACTCTTAGCTCTTAGAGGGCTCCTTGCTATGTGTCTCCCTTAGGGACTGTCTTAGTTTGTCCTGGCTGCTAAAACCAAGTGCCATAGCCTGTGTGGCTTATAAACAGAAATGTATTCCTACAGTTTTGGAGGCTGGAAGTCTGAGATGAGTATACCAGCAGAGTGTGGTGAGGGCCTCTTCTAGGTTGTGGATGGCCAGCTTCTCAGGTATCTTCATATTATGGAAAGAGAGGGTGCTAGGTTTCTGGTCTCTTCTTCATTTTTTATTTTTCATTTTTTAAAAAAATTTTATTTTCATTTATAGTTGACATATAGTACTATATTAGTTTCAGGTGTACATCCTGGTGATTAGACATTATATAACTTACAAAGCAATCACCCTGATTAATCTCATATCTGACACCACACATAGTTATTACAATATTACTGACTATATTTCCTAAGCTGTACTTTACATCCCCATGATTATTCTGTAAAAACCAATTAATACTTCTTAATCCCTTCACCTTTTTTCCCAACCCCCAACCCTCCTTCCCACCTGGCAACCATCAAAATGTTCTCTGTATCTATGGGTCTACTTCTATTCTGCTTGTTTGTTAATTTTGATTTTTAGATTCAATTGTTGATAGCTATGTATTTATTGCCATTTTATTGTTCATATTTTTGATCTTTTATTTTTCTTTTTCTTCTTAAAGAAGACCCTTTAACATTTTGTATAATACTGGTTTGGTGGTGATGAACTCCTTTAACTCTTTCTTGTCTGGGAAGCTCTTTATCTGTCCTTCGATTCCAAACGATAGCCTTGCTGGGTAGAGTAGTCTTGGTTGTAGGTCCTTGCTTTTCATCACTTTAATAATTCTTTCTACTTCCTTTTGCTGGCCTTTTCTTATAAGGGCACTAGATCTATTCATGAAGGCTCCACCCTCATGATCTAATTACTTCCTGCAGGCCCGACCTCCAAATGCCATCCATTGGAATCTGGATTTCAACACCTAAATTTGAATGGGACACAAGCATTGAGACTAAAGCAGAGAACTTCTCACAATATGACAGTTTGGTTTTTCAAAGCCCACAGGAGAATCGTCACTACAGTCTACTGTATATAACATGACATAATCACGGGAGTGATTATTTCCACACCTTTGCCATATTCTCTTGACCAGAAGAAAGTCATGGGTTCCGCCCACACTCAGAGGGCGTTGATACAGAGGCATAACTCGTTGGAAGTCATCTTTGAATTCTGCCTTCCACAGGAGAGAAAGTTCAGAGATGATGGAACATTTAGAGGTGAAGTAAAACGGAAAGTGACAGAATGTTCATGCAGGGTGGGCTCAGGAGTAATCTGGCCACACGGGTCTCAGCCCCAGCTGAACATGAGAATCACCTCTGGAACTTTAAACAGATAGTCTTGCCCCAGAGAGTCTGATGTAATCACTTTACGGTAAGGCCTGGGCATCATATTTTTTAAAATCTTCCCATTTGACTCAAATGTGTCCAGGGTTGAGAAACACTAATCTAGTTTAATACTTTGTTTCATAAATGAGAGAACTGAAGTCCAGGAGGGCTGTGTCCAGTTAGTGGCAGAGCTAGGACTGGACCCTACCTGCTGTCAAGCCCTTCTAGCTCTGACAAATATATGTGACCTTGCGGAGGTTGTCAGATTTGTCTTGTGAGAGCCTAAGGGCAAAAAGTCCATAAACTGCTGGTAGATTTGAACAAAACCAGGATTCTCTCTGTTGTGCAGACAACTTCTTAGTATCAACATGGATTTCCCGGATTGAGCTTTCTGTCCGCAGCTTAAGAGTAAAAACATAAATAAAACTCACATATTATTGGAGGGTTGTTATATAAATATTTTCTGGTGCTTGGGGAAATGTATTTTCCATTGTGGCTGAAATCATAAAGTATTTGATGCCTATGTAAGATGTTATTCACTTTCCGACATGGACGAACAGTGACATGAGCTATGCCATTTGGAGAGGTGGCTGAGCTCTTCTGGCAATATTTCATAAATGTGAAGTTCCAGACTATTTGTACCCACTGGTGGGCTGATGGATCCTGATCTAGTGAGTAGTGGATAAGGCCTTTTCCTGGGTTTTGCCATGCCTTTTTAAAAATGAGTTCTTTACTCTCCCTTGCCATTCACTCAGTCTCTACTGCTATAGACTCTTGTCATTCAGCCCTAACATTCTCTAAATTTTGGGAGTGAAGTTCCAGTTTGTAAAGAAATAAACACCTTTGTAGAATCAGGAACCTGGCATGTTCCCCTGTGTTTCACTGGGCTTCAGCAATGTATATCTCTATTTTGAAGGGACAGCAGGGCCACCAGAACCCTAGACGTGAGGCTTGTCAGGCTTCCACACTTGTTAAGAATCATTGGTCACTATACTTGCACAAGGAAATCTTACAGTGTTACATCGGACAGAAGTGATGAGAACCAGTGGGAGTCTGGTGCTTGTTTCAGATTCTTTCAGCCCAGTGAGGGAGAAGGGTCTAGCCTGTCTTCTTTGCCATTTTCTCATGGGACTAGCCTAGTACTCACGGTTGGGACCTAGGCCAACCCCCCCCACAGGCTTTCCACATGATGACAGGAAGGGCTAAATCTCTATCCAAAAGTTTCCCGCTGAAAACCCCAAGAATGTGATCATGCATTTAAAATGAACCTAGCCATATTAAGCTTAATCTAGAATGAGGAAAATTCTGTTAACTAGTTTTGACTGAAACTCCTTTAGCTCAGCTGAAACATGTCTAAAATCTCCGTAGAAGCCGAAATATACAATTAAATCGCATGTAATCATGACGATCGCCATGGAAAGAAAGCAGGAGTTCCCAGGAGGCTAAAGGCAATGCTAATGAATGCTCCTTCAGTCTATGCAGGTTCTTTTATTTTAATAGCAATTTGCTTTCCTCTTCATTAGAGGAAATTGTTACCATTTATAGAGAAATGCAGGCACTGAGAAATGTATCCCTGACTCTAAAGAGACATGCAGCTGCGGCTGCCTGAGCCTGAGAAGAAAACAGTTGGCAAAACCAGCTCTCTGGCCTGATACAGGGCACTAGACATTGACAGCTGTCTCGCACAAGATTGGGCAACTGTACAAATGCCAGTCTTTCTTCCTGTCTCTCTGGTAACTGGCAATGCCCTGGGTGTCTAATCTTATTATGAATTGTAGAAATGCAAAAACTTGGGGAGTTTCATTTGTCGTTCATTCTCCTGCCTTTAGGCTGCTTCATACCAATTCTGCAAGGTAGGAGAAAACTATCATTTCCATGACTTTGTGAAAAGACAAAACTCAGTTTCTGATATTACTGATTGATCTATAATAATACTAACAATAAGAATTACATGTAACACACCTAGGACAACGTTGAGCAAATAAATAATAAATACTTGATAAATTTTAGTGAGTGTTGATATGATGATGATGATGGTAGTGACAGTGATGACTTTTGTCTCTAGGTTTCCACTCTTGTGTTAAGTGCTTTGCACATTTTTTCCTCATTTTACCTTCACAAGAATGTTACCTGATAAATATCACCATCCTCATTTTACAAGAAATGAGGGTGAGGCTAGGGAAACAGAAGTAACATGCCCAAAGTCACCCAGTTAGTGAATGCAAGAAGTCAGATTTGCATCCGTGTCTGCATAAGTCTGTAGATACTGTTAGCCATTTTCCATTACCTTTGTTTTATTTCCCAAAGTTAGTTATTTCAATTAATAGCCCATTCAATCATTCTTTTCTTTTGTCCTAGGGTCTAATATCAATAGCACAAGGTTTATTTATATTTTTTAACTTTTTCATCTGAACTTAGTTCAATGTCTAACTATCTGTCACCCTTCTCTTGTCCCTGTGAAACATCTGGTCACTGTTTCTTTGGGGTTCTGTGACTTTGAATCCCCAAACCAGATTTCTGTCTTTTAGCCAAGAGGTGCTTCAAATAGCAGAATGAAGCTTTGTCTCTCACAACCTTTATTCCTATCAGGAATCCGTGTCTCATGTAACACTGGGGCCCTGTGATTCTCTGCATTCTCTTCACAGTTCTGTGGCAGTGTGAAGCAGAGAAGTGAGCAAGAGAAAGGAGGGGGGATCGTTTTTAGATTTCTTCCAACCTTAAGATCTAAGAGTCTATGATCTACCTCTTAACCTGGAGGCACAGAGGGATCTTTTACCAAAATCCTGGCTGGTTAACATTCTGGAAGGGCTGTTCTATTCATGATTGTTTCAGAACTATTTTGTTTGCAAAGTGTCAATTTTGCTAGGTAGCCC
This sequence comes from Mormoops blainvillei, assembly GCA_004026545.1. Lineage (NCBI taxonomy): Eukaryota > Metazoa > Chordata > Mammalia > Chiroptera > Mormoopidae > Mormoops > Mormoops blainvillei. Next base: position 47,598 of record PVJD01003616.1, on the reverse strand, counting down.
CAACCCCCTTTCTTCCCTGGGCACTACAGTTACTAAGCCAAACTCCAACCCTGTTTTTTTATCCTTTTCTCGTTTTTCTCCCTTCAGGTATTGGTTTTCTCCCCCCACCCCACTTCTTGATCATGTTTCCAACTTTTTAATGGTCTTTCTAACTCCATTCATCCTTTGCTGACTACTTATACAAATATTAATTGAATAGCTCTTACTTGCTACATATAAAGTCAATTGAAGAAGGCATGAGATAAATACCATGTCCATAGACCTCAAGAGTTCACAGTTTAATGACAGTGTAGTATGACAAATGCTGTAAACACAGGGGAAAGAGAAAAAAACACCCTGCAGCAGAGAGAAATGAATCAGGGAAGGCCCTAGGAAGAGACAATGCCAGAACTGATGCTCTGACTTACTGAAACTAAGAATATCTCATTTTTTTGCTCCCAAGAGATCCTTGCTTCTTCCCCTTCCTTTGCACAAGATTGGAAAAGAAAATCTAATCTAAGTCCCATGGAAAGTACTTAGAGACTCTTTCGGAAGTGACCATATTATGACTGAGTAACCACAAATACTCTTGTAGAACAAGGGGAACAGCGAACTGACTTGAAAACACACCATGCAAAAAGCTAGGCATAGCAAGGCCAAGTTTGCATTTGTGGTACAATGTTGGTGAGAACTGGGAATTTAGGGGCATCAGACGTAAACCAGGTTTTCGTTTCTCTCACAGAAAACACTCTTCTCCCTATATGTTAGATGGTATAAGAAAAGTAGCTTTGAGTGGGGAGCTATGAAGGCTGAATCCTATTTCTGCTTCTATCTCTAACTACCTGAGTTCTCAGACAAACCATATGATTTATTAAGCCTGTCGGTCATTTATTAAACATGTGACAAAACTCCTGAGATTCCCAATGGTTATTATGAACTACAATTTTATAATTTAATTCTTCAATGATATTAAATGAAAAGCAAAAAAAAAAAAAAAAACCAAACAAACAAAAAGACAACAACATTGTATGGGATGGTTTGAGAAGTAGGGTAAATAAGAGTTTCTTTGAAGAACATTGAACAACATTATTCACTTTGAACTCCAGATTATCATTAACTATATAAAAATATAAATAAAGAATCTTCGGATTTCAAGAAGGAACCCAGACAGTGACAAGAGAATTTAACTGTATGACAAATGTATGAAATAACCACACTGAAGATAATGGGGAGAAAAATGCTAACCTAAGCATCTTTGGAAACAGGAATTTGTGAGGCTTAAGGCCAAACGAACCGTACCCTAGTTAATAAAGTTGTTTCTATGGGGGTATAGTTAAAAATCCTGATACTACCATACATGTAACTGGAAGAGAAGAACTAATTAAATCGATGGCAGATGGTGTGAGTGGGAGGTTACAGATGAGCAAGAGGAGCAAGCTAGAATGATCCATGTGGCCACTGGATTAGAGCTAGAGGTATCAGCATGAACTCATGCTTAGCTTAATATAGACAGAGGTGTTTACATATGAAAGTGTTAGTAGATATGTATAAAGTCTATACATGGGTTAGTATAAACACATGGTTTTTTGCTCTGTCAGCTGAGAGGGCCTAAAAGAAATCATACCTCATGAGGATTGAAGACACCTAGAACCCAAATCTTGATTTCTAGTACCATTCTCCACTAACAACAACCAGGGATCCTTGGAGAAATGACTGATTCCAGGGCTGGGAAAGTACATAGAGAAGATAGACCTGGGTCATCTTGTAGCACCTGAAACGAAGGGGGAAAACACGCACAGTGACGTGGATATGCCGGCGGGAAGTGGGAGTCAGTGGGAGAGCTTCCTCCCAGTGGCCCGAACTGGGATGAGTGAAAACATAAAGTAGTGTTGGATTTTAAACACAAAGTGTAGAGTAAATATCCATGAGTCCATACCAATGTCAGTAAATGATCAAATAAATTAATAAATGGAGGATAATTGATACATCTCCCACACAAAAGAATTTCAAAATATTTTATGCAGAAATCCACCCTCAAGGAGCTGAAGCATAAATCACCACTACTCAGGTGTAGGCTGCCCAAAGTGCCTCATTTCCAAGGGTACAGTAGGGAAAGGGGAACAAAAAGAATAACTGTATCCTGAGGACACCTGACAACCACTACCTCGGGCACGTGGCCAAGACCAACATCAGTGGTCATAAATCATGTTGATAGTATTTATGCCTGATAGGATGTGATGAAAACCGCACTTCATCTCTCTGGTCTCCTACCCAGTAATCCAGCACCCCAGTCTAAGGGTAAAAGCATTGAACAATTTCAATAGTGAGGCGTCCTACAGAACACCTGACCAGTACTCCCCAAAACCCTCAAGGTCATCTAAAGAAAACCTGAGAAATGGTCACAGTCAAGAGGAGCCTGAAAGGGCGTAACTGTAATGAAAAAGAGGTAGTAAAGATTCAATAAAATAAATAAGTACAGGAATGTAGCGTGGAATCCTGGAATAGGAAAAGGTCTGTAAGTAAAATCCAAAGAATTTGAATTAACTGTGGACTTCGGTCAATAATAATATATCATTATTGGTTCATTATTTGCAAAAAATGTATTATATTAATGGGAGATGTTAATAACAGGGGAAATCAATGTGAGGCAAATAAGAACTCTGTACTATGTCATTCAGTTTTTCTGTAAATCCAAAATGGTTCTAAGAAATAAATCTAATAAAAAAAAACCCTAAGGAAAAAAAGAATCTCTCTCATCTCCCCACTCATTGTAGAACAGGGCTCCATCCTTTCCTGAAACCAGACATGTTTCAGGGAGTGGTAAATGGGAAGTTCGAAATGTACCAAAGGAGGAAGGTTATTTTCCACCAGAAGCATAAATGAAGAAGAGTGAAGGAGAAAGGGAGAGAAGAACACTAGGCTGTGAAAGCAGCCAGACTCCAGTGTTGGACCGAGGTGTTTGCGGACTGCCAGGACCACCTGGGACAAAGGGACAAACTGCAGTCACCCTTGCAGGCAGATGGCTTTCTCTTCTATTAAAAGAATAAGCACATTCATTCTTCATTGTCACCGAATGAGAATAGGGCAAAGAAGAGGATGGATTGCTCTAAATCTTTTCAAATCTTTATTAATTGAATTTCTGATTAGCACACATGTTATGCATAATGAGATTCCAAGGAGCAGCTGCAAACACAGCTAAGTTTAACATTCTGTTCCCATGATATTTCTGTGTAGGTGGGGCAGTTGGACAGTCAGGGAAACAAACTCGGGCCGATGTGCCCTTGTCCTGGATGCAATTTGTAACAAGTAATGAGATTAATGACCCTTCAGCAGAAGGCTTAAAATAAATCACAGCATTTATGCTTCCTTGGTTCACTTTTCATGTGTGTCTTCATTTGTGGAAGAAATGAATATAGTTTCTTCTGATAAGACTTAAAGTCATAATATGTAAGATTCTATGAGAAAATTGAGGCTTAGAGAAGTGAGGTGACTTGATCAATAGTCACATATGGGTTAGCACGTTGCTGTTCAATCTGCAATGCAGATCAGCTGCAGAGCAGAAACATCAACATTACCTGACTGTTAGAAATGCAGAATTTTAGCCCCCATGGCAGACTTATTTCATCAGAAATCGGCATTTTAACAAGCTTCCCCGGTGATTCATATGCACATGAAGTGTAAGAGGAGCTAGTTTAGAATCTACAATAGTTTCTACTGGATCATTGTATTTGTACAGGATGTTTTAGGCTGCAAGCAACAGCATCAAATGCAAAACAGCATAAGTAAACAAGGATCTAATTGTTTCCTGGAACATAAAGTCAGGAAAAGTGGCCCTGATAATTGATCTCATCAGTGACTAAAATTCTTTATCATCTTTCCATTCCATCCTTTCCAGAGTGTTGAGTTTGTTGCCTCCTCAGTACAAAATGGCTGCTACAGCTCATACAACTGAGCCAAAGACAGGAGTTATTGGGAAGGGAGAGAGGGTGGGGAAGGGGACCAGAACACTTCTTACACATTCAGCTTATGGTCTGGTGGAAAATCTTCCCCAGATGCCATGGTACACTTTTCCCTAGATCTTCTTAGACAAACTTTGGGCACATGGTCATGCTCTAGTTGGGAGAGAGGCTTAGAAAACCCCACTAGGTGGGAGCTGGTCTCAGCCAGTAGCGAAGACAAGTAGGAAATGGCTGTTGGGCAGGTGACCAGCAGTGCCTGTCTCAACTATTCTGCCTTAGAGTAATCCTGGATGCAGACAATCAGTATCCTTTCTATTTCATCATTCCATTGTTTTTGGATGAGCAAACTGGGGACCTGGGGGTTAAAGGGCTTCTGCATGATTAAATACTTAGATCAGAGAATTTGATAGAAGCCAGCACTCCTGCCTCATGCGGTACTACTTTGGTAGACACTGAACTTTGGTAAACAAACACTGTTCACCATTCCCATTTCTTTATCTTCCCCTAGCTTTACTGGAAAGCTAAAATGTCACTTAGATCTGCTGTGGCCATGTGAAGAGCTCCGGTTTAAGAAGATGTAGGCAGGCAGCACTGAGAAGAGATTTTGTCTTGTCACACAAAGAGAAAGCCCCATAAGGAGAAGGCCTCCGACACCTTCTCCTTTGTCTTACACGGAATGTGAACGGATGACTGAAACAGCGGCAGCAGTCTTGCTGCCACGTGGATAAAAGCCATACACTAACGTCGGTGAAGCTAAAAGGATATAATAGAAGAAAACTGAGTCTTTGATGAAGTCATAAACCCATTATAGTGACTGTTCTGGGACCTTTGGGCTTGTTATTACATAAGGAAAAACTCCCTTAAGTATTTGTCATTATTAATTAGATTTGTGATTACATGCTACAGAATATAATCTAAATTAGTACATCTTAAGCATGTTCTCTTAAGGAAAACATTTTCCTAGGATACTATGTGGAAGGGACTATTGCATCAGAAGAATTTTTATGCAATGGTATCTTCAGAGAAACTATCATAATCACTTTTTTAAATCATTAGCAAAACTGATAGGCACAGAAGATGAAGCGGAAGTATAACATAGGAACTTTTTATAGCAGGGTTTTGATGTTGCTGTAATAGTTACGGAGCTTCGTTTCCCTTTCTGAGGACTTTTCTATATCTGGCATTCTCAACTTGCTTACTAATCACTATTCCATGCTGAAGCAATGGGATGCTTCTGTCTCAAAGAGACCATTGAATGATATCATCCGAACCTCAGCAATCTTGTCCACATGTTTTTCTTCCTTGCATTAGTGAGGATGTATTTTTCTTTGGGAATATGTGAGACTCTCTTCTCCACCTCTCTTCTGGCTCAACCTTAAGGAGGAGAATTCTTTGTGAAAGACTGTGGCCAATGTCCTGCTTTTTGATGTTCTCTTCCTTTCCTCCCACACCATTCCTTGCAGTTCTGTAGACAATGGGCCCGAGTATTACTTACTTCTAAACCTGAGTAAGGGAACAAAATGGATTTTTAAAGAAGGTAGAAGTTCAGGTTCTTGGGGAACTGTCCTTTTGTTCTGACTAGCAGTAGGAAATAGGCTTGGAAAGAGACTTAAAGTATTCTTCATAATAGAGGGAGAAAAACTTGGAGTGCTAAAGGAACATGGAACAAAAGCAGCGAAGAACCAGGGCAAGAAAAGGGGACAGAGAGTGGTCAACAAAATGATGTGACACTCCATAATACCGTCCCTTTTTAGCAAATTGCATTTTCCAAAAATAACCACAAAAATATTTCTGGTCCCACACCCGTTTTTAGGACCTTGCTATTCCCCCATTAAAAGGCAATAGTCTGTGTCTTTCCCTTAAAACTAGTGGGACATGGTGACCTCTTTGACAAATAAAATGTAATAACAGAAATGATGGGTGGCTTTCAAGTCCAGGTTGGAAAAGGTTGCATAACTTCTGGTAGCTGTCTCTGATAGGACACTTGCTTTGGAGCCTTGAACTGTCATGTAAGAAGTTTGGATACCGTTAAGCACAAATGCTGAAGCAAAGACCACTCAGAAAGACCGTGAAGGGAGTCCCAGCCCTGAGGAGCTCCCCTGTCCGGTCTCCAACCATTTGAGCCTTCCCAGCCCAGGCAGCAGACATGAGAGTGAGGGAGCCCAGAGAGAGCACGAGCCCCAGCCTCGATGACTGCACGAGAGGCCGAATGAGCACTGTGCAGCTGAGCTCCTCCCTCATCACCCCTGTGACCATGTGGGACTATGATAATAATAATAGTCATAATAATAATAATAATAAAAATAATAATAAATGACTGTTGTTGTTTTACATCACTAAATTTGCGGGTGACTTATTTCAGGCAGGCCTTTGTACCACAGCAATGGATACCTAGAACATTTTTCTTGTGATTCTCAAATTTTAGTGAATCTTATGTACTCATAAAGTGCTTGCTAAAAGTGGGTAGATATGCAAAGCAGAGAAAAGACAGGCGGGCTATATTGCCTTCAGGGTGAAACAGAGACAGCATCCTCAGATATAGAAACTGGAGACAGAGGGAGCCAAGAATAAACTTGGCCCAGAAGTCGAGTGGAGTGTGTCAGCCTTTTACAGGCCCTGGAATTGGAGGTCCAGCCAAAGGTAGAGGCTGCCCAGTTAATACCCGGGTTTCTTCTGATGGCAACATCTGAAAATTTTAAGAGAGGTAGACACCAGATCTATTCATGTTCCTAAGCTCTCCTGGATCATTGAAAGCTCTAAACCAGGTGTCCAACCCATAGCCTGAGGACCGCATGTGGCTCAGGATGGCTATGAATGTGGCCTAACACAAAATTATAAATTTACCTAAAACATTATGAGCTTTTTTTGTGATTACATGTTGCAATGTGTTTAATGAGTGGCCCAGGACAGCTCTTCTTCTTTCAGTGTGGCCCAGAGATGCTAAAAGTTTGGACACCCCTGCAACAGTTTCTCCAGGTGTTCTTTTGGTCCCTTCCAATACTAAATGAAAGCAAGATCATTTGAATGTCTGGGTCCTGAAATATTGATCTTGAGTGGGTGAATCAGCCCATTAAATTTTTTAAAAAGTCTTTACCTGAGAATATGTTTATTGATTGTAGAGAGAGAGGAAGGGACAGAGGGAAAGAGAGAAAGAGAGAGAGATTGATATAAGAGAGAAATATCAATCAGTTGTCTCCTGTATGCACACTGACCAGAGATTAAACCCACAACCTAGGTATATGCCATGACTGGGGATTGAACCCAGAAACGTTTGGTGTGTAGGACGATGCTCCAACAACTGAGCAACCCAGCCAGGGCCAGCCAGTTAAATTTTAACACTCGGGATGAAGCTTAAAGGAAGGGACTCATGTGATAAGAAAGCGCCTTCCCTATCTGGCTGTAACTTACTTACTATAAGTTAACTGTATTTTTAATATTAATCTTTTTGTTGACTTGGCTTATTAAGTAAATGTGATTTGAATTATAAATTGTGAAAAGTTTAAATTCAAGTTGCACTTAAACATATTTAGAAATATGTGTTAAAAGTGACTCAGTGCTGAAAAAGAAAGGCTAATAATCAAAATATGTTCTAAACAAAAATACATTCCTCATGGAGGTATAACTCCCTCTCATGAAAGGTGTTAGTTGGGATTGAAACTTCCCAAGAATGGGCTCCAGACCTTTGAGCGCCTGGCTCTTGAAATATCGTCTTCAGAGATGTGTTCCACCAGTCAGGTGAAGACAGTATGGTTAAGTGGAGCCCTAAAAGCCTTTTCAGAAAAGTAGATCTGGACATTTTCCTATTTCTAGTTACTAAGTGTGTATCCTTGGCTAAATTACTTCACCAATCTTAGCCTTATTTAGTCCATGTTTACTGAAGGTAGCTGTTCTTACAGGTATTTTGGGGGCTGGATTTTAGCTTGTCAAGGCCCGGGATATATTTACGGCAAGTCATTTTTCTGGCTACTGAACCAAGAAACTTCAACTGAAGACATCTTTTTCTCATGTAAGTGTTTCTTCAATAGGGAGTCACTTCGAGGCAGATTATTTAGGATGATTGGTTAGTCATTGTAGCCTGAGATGGATTGAATTCATGGCACTAGTGCTTCTCTCCTCTCCATGAAGAACTGGGCGAGCAGTGCCACCCAACCGTGTTCTTTCACAAATGACTTTGCAGCTCTGCTCACCAAGAAAGGGAATGCATTTCCTTGTTGCTTGAATCTAGGTTCAGCCATGTGACTTTGGACAGTGGGATGTTAGCAGAACTAATTCAAGTAGAGCCTTGAAAAGCTGCTCGTACAGTCGAGTTTGCACTTTTAAACTTCTGCCGTGGACATGTGGAGGCTCTGTCCAGGCCAGTGTGCTGGACGTAGGGAGATGAAGGACACATGAGGCAGGGCCACTCCCAGCCAGACACAGCTTAGATCAGGCAACCTCCAGCAAATGCAAAGGCTTAGTAGAAACAATGAGTAAACTTTTTTTTTTAAGCCCCTGAATTTCAGGGTGGATAATTGTGTGCAACTGATACATTCCCTGTTCATTTTATACATCTATTTTAGCTTGGATGATATACATAATAATCATGCCAGACATGAGGGTCTCCCTTGCAAGGATTTTCTCCTTGACCTTTCTATTAGCATCTTCTGGTTTCTTGGCATGATATCTTCAGATATAACATAAAACTAAGCATGACATTTGGTCACTTGCTTTACTCAATCATTTATGCTTGCTGTCCCTGATTCTCAGGTCTGTGAAAGGGAATGAAAAATTTATGGAGGTGATAATTGTATCTAATGAATTTTTCAAATAGAATTTTCCAGGAGGGTAATTGGATGTACAGAATATTTTTATTTGAAAATCACTAGTATTTGAGTATCTGGGAGCTTCTGCCTGACCGTAGCATGACCAAGGAACAGAGATCGGTCCCTAAGTACTCTTAATGGGTACTCTTATTTGTAACCAGTGGCTGTTTCCCCACTGTATTATTTATTGTTTCAATGTTTAAGACTTGGGGAATGTCAACAGGGAACAAGCAGATACGTGCATTCTCTTTCTGAATAGCTTCTTCCTTCTTCCTGGGAATTGTCTATCTTATCGCTTTTATACAGATGAAATATTTTGCCGAGGCAGGAAGGAGCATGGGAAGGCAATTCATCATCACAGATAAACCTCAGCTGTGAATTGGTCCTGAGTGCACTTTAGCTCAGGAGAGAATGTCCAGCACAATTTCATACACGATTTGGGGCTGATGTGAGCTGTGTTCTGTTTTGACAGGCAGATTTTTTTACCCCCAGTGTTTGTTTCTAGTCTCTGGAGACACATTCAGCTTTAGGGAACTGTTAAAGTTATAGGTGAGTTTGGTAACTTGTTTTCTTGTGTTTTGATCATTAGCGTACCTTCGAATGGGGGCGAGGACTATACTATTTACCCATTACTGATATTTATGGCGCCCCATGTATTGCTGAGCACTGCTTGAATGTACATCAGTTTATATAATAGGTAGATTATCAAACGTACAAGCACAAAAATTTTCCACAAAATTGAAAGACCAGTAGGAACCCTGAAAACATTTTGGTTCATTATTTCCTTAGCTACCATTGGGACCACAGCAAATCCTCTTCAGTACCATAAGAGATGACTTTAGGTGGCATTGGGACCAGGCATTCAATGACATTAAATCATCTAATGAATGGTGTTTCCTTTCCAATACTATACAATCATTCTGATTGTATTCGGTAGAAGGTTCAGGATGGTGTCAGTATGTGTTTACCACTTCTCAAATGCTACTAATCTTCATTTTCACAAAAAGCAAGGGAATATTATCTAGCTAGGATCCAAATACCATTGTTTAGTTTCCTTTGTACTTATTTCTATGAATGCCTTCTGCTGTGGCAGATAACAATGACAGTCCCTTGTATAGGTGTCCTTGAAAATATCAGGAGTCATGAAGGTGGTTCCCATAAAGGTTGACTGAAAATTGGGAAATGCTAACCTAGTCCCAGACATATGACGAGTCTGCGGTCCGGTAAGGGGAACTCATTTCTCATGATAATACATCCTATGGGGGAAATTTAAGGTGATATTTGTAGTTATAGTTGGCAATCATTTACACTAATGATAAAGAACAGAAGGTTGCCTGCTTCTGAAATGGTGTGTAACCCACCTGTGTCTTTAAACTAGGGATTCAGCTTAATTTACTGGGAATAGTAAGGACTTTTAAACTCAGACTCACCCGGGTCTGAATTCCAACTCTGCCAATGGGTGGCATGGATAAGCCACTTAATCTCACTGTGCTTTAATTGCCTCATTTAGAATGCAATGAGGATGATATCAAACTCACTGTCATGAGGATTAAATAAGACACTGTAAATAAACCCTGGCTGAGTACCTGAGCTGGTCCGTAGCAGCTTATGGCCCTCTGGCTTTGGGGTGCACCTTCATGGGGTAGGGGCATGTTAATATTCTTAGACTCTTTTTTGGTTGAACATACAAAGCCACCTTTTCACAGGAGACCCTGTTAAGCTGACCAGTTTCCAAGTTGAAAATATTCAGCATGACCTTCTCCCGCACTTAGACGTTACAGGACCGCCTTGACTGAGTCAGCTCTGGCTGTGGTTTGGTGGCAGAGCCCTTCGAAGTGCGTCTCAGAACTTTATGGACCGCCTATGTCCCAAGTGCTACATGTATTTCATGTCATCTTCACGACAGCCTTAGGAGCTACAAGGGAAGACTGTGAGAAAAGTACCATGTCTGAGTTCCCACTAGGCGTACGTGGTAGAGCCAGGGCTTGATAAATTTTAGCTGGAGAATGAATAATCTATGTGCAACAGGCAGACAGCGTGTAATTACACACTCAGATATAAAGTGCTCTCAGTTTTACAGGAAGCCATACAGTGGTGCAGTTGAGAGGACAGACACTATACTGCCTGGGTTGACAAGTTGGTTCTACCGCTTCCCTGCTTGGCCAATTTGGGTGTTAAATTAATGTCGGATTCTTCTCTGAAAAAGGAATAGTGATAGTAATCCAAGGATGAATTGTCATAGGATTAAATGAGAAAATTCTTATAAGCATGATGTGACTGACATGTAAGAAGGTGAATTACGAATCAGCTGTTAAAGTTATAATGTTGCTGGTGCAAGTATTTGGGCATGAAACAATGTAGGGCGAATAAATGAATGACACTGGGCAGACCGGTTCTTTCAAAATTCTGAAACTCTTGACTTGTTTCCTCCCCATTGGGTGGATCTATAGCTATAGTTTTGCATTTACTTGTACGCTGGTGCAGGTTTTAATAAATAGATGTGTGTGTGTGTGTGTGTGTGTGTGTGTGTGTGTGTGAGGGAGAGAGAGAGAGAGAGGGAGAGAGGGAATCCAGCTACTCATTCATGTAACAAGCCACAAGTTCCAGCTCATTTGATAAATAATGGATGATTTCCTGCATGGCTTTGTGCTGCTACATTCCTCTGATTGACAGCCGGGGCTGCACAACACATATCTGTATTTTGGAATGATCTTCTCTGAGCTCAGGTAGTATCAAGCCTGCTGCCTAAATTAAAAAAAAAAAAAAGGCAAGCAGGTGAGATTTGTTAGATTGCTGTCTTTTTATACAAGGATCAGGTCACTATTCTAAAATATTCTGGACCCCTGTTTCTCAAACTTCAACTTTCTCAGAATCACCTGGCAGGCTTGTTAAACGCAGTCTGCTGGGCCCGCTCTGTGAGTTTCTTATTTAGTAAGCCTGGGTGGGGCCAAAGAATTTGCATTTCTAACCAGTTCCCAGGTGATGCTGATACTCTCGGCCTAGAGATCACATTTTGAGGGACGTTTTTCTACATGAAAATTTTAGGCACTTCTGTTTAAGAGGATGTTCAAGAATATCGGGCCTCTTGAATCTTACTTAGTACCATGAAAACTAGCTCTCCTTCTGGAAAGAGAAAGTCTGGTCCTGCCCAGCTGGGCCTGGGTGATATTCTGCCTCCGGATTTCTGTTCTCTGGAAAACTTACTATATTTCTCCAGCCTATCCCCTGACTCTGAATTACGATTATCTTCGTAGTTCTGATAGTGATGAAAGTCGTATATGGAAAAGGAAGAACTTCTGAAGTTCAAGTTCACAAATCAAAGGACATACTTATTTTCATTTTCTACCATCTCTTTTAGATTTATTCAGGGGAGATCATTTTCTCTTTTGAATGAAAACTCTGGCTTGGATGACTTTTCTGTTCACTTCCAACGACAGGTAAAATTGCAGTTTGTTTGTTTGTTTGTTTGTTTGTTTGTTTGTTTGTTTTTAGTAATTAAAGTGTTCTGTCAAAGACACTATCCAAACCCCTGACTAAATGCAGTGAGAACTCCTCTCCCCTGCCCCCAGCTTCACCTTGTTTTCACTCAGGTGGCAAGTCCGTGAATGAGAAAGGGACCTGTGATAGGGAGCTTCACCTGCACCTCTCTTCCCAGGGCTGCTGCTTTTTCCTCACCGGATGCCGTTTGAATTTCCGGAGGGAGTGGGTGGGATAGGACGGAAGGAGGTGGGAGGAAACTGAGAGGACAGAGTGATTCTTATTTGGCTTGGTGCTCTTAAGCCGAGCAGATGGTCAAACCTTACTTTCCTTTCTGTGACACTTTGGTTAGCTCATTGGAGGTTTACTGCTGGTCCTGCCCATTTATAGTTGCCTTGACCTGGATGGACACATCTCTATTACAGGTAATTTTATGGACTCCTTCCTCACATTTTATAAATTAACAACTCACCTCTATATTTTTGCTTTAGGGGATCTGACCCCTGGAGGGGACCCTGTTGGGAAGAACCCTCAGTGACTCTTTGTTGGTTCTCCATCCCCCCACCCAACCCTCTTCTTAATCACAGGAAGAGTTGATGCATCTCTTGACCTACTAAACTCAGAGTCTGTAAGAATCCCAAGCATGCAGTCTTTTCTCAGCACCGCTAAGCCAGTGAGCCGATGTGTTCCTCATATTATGGTTTTTGGGGAACAAAGGGGAGAGAAATCTCAATTCCCTAATGCTCCTCCACCTGGAAAAGATGACATACACTTTTTCCAAGTAGCCCATGGAGACTTCCTTCACAGGCAGTAGCACTCTTCCCCTTTTCCTAGAGGGTGGACTCAAAGCAGAGTAACCATTGTCTTCAAAGAACTCTCTTTGTAAATCTTCCTCCTCAATGAGCTAATGTCTTGGTCCTCAAATGTGATGGAACTGTTGGTCCTCAGAGTCCTTTCACAAATTCTTCAGGACATAATTTGGTCACTAGCTTTGTAATTTCACATTTCTTGGAACACTGGTACATGAAACTTTGGTTTTAGCATTCTTGAGTTCAATCCACCCACCAAAATTTTATTTTCTCACATGTAGCTACATTATCTCATACAGGGTCCACTGAGCTAAACTCAACACAATGCAACAGAATCCAATTCTTGAGTTTATTCCAGGCATTGTGCTAACCCTGGTGATGCAAATATTGGTGTATATATAGACCCTCACATCAAGGTGCTCGGGGTCTAATAGAGAGGACAGTCACATAAAAAAAATTAAGAGCAAGAAGGAAGAATTTCACAGAGAAAAAATGGTTTTACTTCTCAAGAACAGGAAGTAAAAATGTACTGACCCCTGAGTGTAGTTGTGAAGGCGAAAGGGAGTTTACCAGGTAGAAGGGGAGGTAAAGATGTGAGATGATGATAATATTACTCAGTAACCCCAAGCCTCAGTCGAGATATGTGTACAGTAATAGTACCTATCTCAGAAGGCTACTCGTCATAGTATCCGTATTTAAATTCAGGTTTCCAAGAAGTAGGCACCAAGAAAGAATTAAACATGCAAGGATTTTATTAGGGGAAATGTCTATGAGAGAAAATGAATGAGTCTTGCTTCCCATCTACCAGACTTTGTTGCCTGACCCTCTTTAGATGCAAAGAGATCTACAAAATTATTTTCCTCTGGACCCCTGCCTCCAAGCTAAAACTCTGTGCTACTGACAAGGACAGCCTGGTGATTAGTTAGCCACGCTTTTATGCTATGAGTTGCCTTTGCTACGAAGGGGCTTAGATGAATTATAGATGATGGAAGGCCACCAAAGAATTTTAAGCAGTAGTGATATTTATATTTTAAAGGTCATAAAGCCATCAGTGTCAGTGGGTTGAAGGGTGTCATGGAAATGAAGGTAAGGGAACCAGTATTAAGGCTTTTCAGTAATTCAGGCAAAGGGTGAGGATGCCCTAGATAGTGAGAAGTAAGAGGAGTAGACAAGTTTTAGAGGAGTTTAGGAGGTGGACCTTAAATATTGGTTGAATATGTGGAGAGTAGATGGCCGGTTGATATTCTGACCCGGGTAAGTGAGTGAATATGTGTGGCCAACCAAGTCTGAGGAAAATGAAACAGGACCCCATCCAGTTGATAGGGTGCTTTTCAGAGCTTTCTTTCAATTCTCCTTTAACAACAACAAAAAGGGGAATGTGTTTGTTGGGAGGCTCCAGCAGCTAGTTCATCCTGCAACTGGTAAATTTTATTTGAGGCATCTTGTTTTATCCTGAAAATTTATGCAGATTTTACTTTCTATTCCATTATATGGCTTGCCTATTACAAAATAAAATAATGTTTCAAATAATTTTTAAGCAGCTTATTAAACATGAAATTTATAAATCTACTCTACATCTTGAAAACATTTAGAACGTTGTAGACAGAAACCCGCTTTACCACCACCAATAATCCCTGTCTCCTCTCAACTCCCTACAACAATCCCTACTTATTTGTGCTTTTTATCTTTATGAATTTTCACTTGTTTATATATGCTGGGAAAAGATACCATGCTTTTGTGTTTTAAAAATAAGTATTGCACTGAGGGAAATTCCACAGCTTGACCACTCAAAAATCACATTTTTCACGTCTACCTATGTTAATACAGATAGGTGAGTTTATTCTTTTAATTTACTTCCTGGGAGTCAAATTGATATTTTAGGAAGATGAACTACATTTATCTTGTGCCTTTGAATATTCCTGGCATTCTGTTGCATGTCTCCAGTATTATAGTAGCTCAATTAGAGGCACAAGTTTATGGAAGCACAATCTTCTCTCCCTGATCTAGGAGGAATCTCCTTGTCTGTATGATGATAATCACTCATATTTATTGGTGCTAGGGGCCAGACACTGTTCTATGTGTAGTACATGTGTTCACAACAACTCGATGAGGTAGCTCTGGCAATTACACTGTAATTGCAGAAGAGAAAATGAAGCATGCAAAGTTTATGTAAGTGGTCCAGAGTTACATAGGCTTTGAATGGCGAAGACAGGATACTTCCCCAGACAGTCTGATTCCAGAGCCTGTGTTCTTAACTCTTTTACCAAACTACCTGGGGGGAATGTGTGTGAACTATTTAAAAATCTTAGCAGATTTCTTCGCGTTGCTCAAGGCAATGAGATATGCAATGAGACATGCTCTTAATGTTGAACTTGAGCTAGACAGCTGCAACCAAATGATACTTACAATCACTCATTTCTGAGGTTGCACGTTGGCCTGTTTTCAGATAAGATGCCTATTAATTTATCAGGTGAACTGAAACAGGGCAGGTGGTGTTGCATCTGCCCAGTGGATGTGTGGAATGTACGGTGTGGTGCCAAAATCCTGAGCTAAGCAGCTCAGTCTGCATGACTAATCCAAAGGGTTGGGGGAGCAGTGAGAAGTCCGCTTTCATGGAAGGACAATGTTTTCTAAGAAGATATTCAGTGCCTACTTCTTCTCCTTCTGATGTGGCCCGAAAAGGTCAATGTCAGGCTGGTGGATGGATTGTCTGAGGCAAGGGTGAAATTATACCTATTAAAAGGGGTGAAGGTATGAAACCTTTGGTCCTCCCTTTAGTTTCTTCCTCAGTGAGACTGTTAGCTTTGATACCATGGGGGAGGCAGTGGGCAGGAATTGTGCTTAGTTTCTTTCACTGGTATACACAGAGCCTGAGGTTCAGAATGTAGGGGTGAAAAAGCTGTGACTTTGCTTTCCTTTCTCTTGCACTCTTTAAATACAAAGTGATTTCAAATTCTATTGCCGAACACCTCGGGTCTCCAAACCAATGTATCAGGGTGAAAAATAAAAATAGCATGGTTTGAAAGCTGGCAGCAGTTTCTCTTACGGGAGAGAGCAACATCAATTGAGACAAGTGCCTTGATAGAACACTTAGGATGCAGGAGATGGAAACCAGGGGTAATGTCTAGGAAGGCAATAGTATTCTGGAGGAAAAAGCTCTTATGTAAATAGTTTGCATAAGAAATAAATAAGAATATGGGAAAGTGCAGAAGTGAGAAAGAGAGGAAACTATGCTATATGGTAAGAGGACCAGATGGGAGCAAGATGGTGGGCAGAGGGAGCGTGATCAGTGCCTGAGGACGGAGTGGTCTAATGTCCATTTTTAACTGTAATTCTCTCTCTCTGTCTCTGTCTCTGTCTCTCTCTCTCTCTTTCTCATTTCCCGGCAATGTAATCATCACCATTATTACAATCATTGCCCCTCGGGACTTGTGCAACATAATACCATCATAGTTTTGGAGTGAAATTAGGAAAGGGAACTGAGTGCCTGTCTGGGTAAACCTGGAGCAGGAAAAAAAAAAGTGACTTGTCCAATCACAGGAGGGGAAGTGAAAGTGAGACCAAGGATAAGGTAGAAACTGGAATGTACTTCAGAGAAGACACTTGAATTCCCGTAAGAAATAGGACATTGGTCTTGAGCCAATTTTCTTTAAATCCTGCAGGGTGGTGTTAGCAGACACCTGAGTGACACAGGGTAAATGTAGACCCACCCAAACTTGCAGGGAGTTCTCATTGATTTATACAGAAAATCTCTAAAATTAAAGAGCTTATTAGGTTATAGTCAATGGAGATACTCCATCATATCACATCCAGCCTTTATATCCACAATAATGCATAATTTGGGCTCGTTTGGCTCAGTTTCTTAGATTAAAGTACAGGATGCTGTGGAGGACAGAACACAAGCTCTGGGTCAGAAACATAGGAGTTGGAAGGGTATTTGTGAACTATGCACTTTCAGGTTACTTTACCGCTCTGGTATTTTTTTTCTTCATAGAATTTATCCTTGTGTATAATGATTTTTATTTGGTTTGCTTATTTATTGCCTCTTTACACAGCAGAGAACAGACCACAAGACGCATGTTAGAGCAGCTGTGTCTGTTTTGTCAGTACTGTACCTTTAATACCTGGTAAATAATGGATACTCCATATATAAAGCCTGAATGAATACATAGACTTTTTTTTTTAACTTTATGTTTATAAGCTTGAGAACAATGTGAATGACAAAGTGTTTCACTATAAATATGAACTTTTTTTGCCTTCCAAAGATTTGGGTTTGTTCTTTTCTGAGCTAGTTGATGACCCATGACTATGCTCTGTGACTTTCGACAGCCTGCAACACCAATGCTGTGTTCTTCATTATGTAAAGTTGTTGGAAGAAAGGAGCATAGGAAGCTCAATATAACTCTGCTAGGTATGCTTTTAAAAAAGGCCAAGAATATACTTGTTAGGTGGGAAAGATCTATGACATCACACTGCAATGACCAGTGTTTGTTTATGGCCCTCACTGCTGTCCATCTGCCAGACCCAGGAAGGGGAGGTGGTTCGTCTCTAACTCTGTGGGACTCTTCTCTTCATTTTTGTCGTAAAAAGCTCTTGGGGTGTTTGATATTTTTTTCGTTGATAATTACCAAAGAAGAGAGCTGTTGCCGAACCCAAAGCAGAAAATTAAAGACAAAAGTTACAAGAAAGGAATGCACTTTTGCAAAGACCAAGAGACTACCCAGAGGAAAACTTAGAGAAGAGTTCAGACTGTAAGGAAAAGGGTAGATGGGGTGGTGCACATGCAATAGAGTGTATGGATGAGGTGTTGGGGAATTGTGCTTGTGAAACCTGCATAATTTTGTTAACCAATGTGAACACTATAAAGTCAATAAAAAGAAAAAAAAAAAAAAGGAGCCCTGGCTGGTGTGGCTCAGTGGATTGGGCACTGGCCTGCGAACCAGAGTTGCTGGTTCGATTCCCAGTCAAGGCACATGCCTGGGCTGCAGGCCGGGTCTCTGGCTGGGAGCATGTGGGAGGCAACCAGTTGATGTATCTCTCACACACAGATGTTTCTCTCCCTCTCTTTCTCCCTTCTCAGCTCTCTAGGAATAAATAAGTAAAATCTTTTACAAAAGATTTTTTAAAAAGGAAAAAGGGTAGGAAAAGGGACAGACATCATAAAATGCAAAAGTAACTCAGAGGAGATGGTTCTCCCTACTTGAGCATGGGACCTAGTTTTTAACTCGAATGGTAACACTGGACACCCTAAGGAGGTAGGTGTCACCTCAGAGAGGGAATTGTTAGGGGAAGCTAGTTTGACCTGTGCGCGGAGTCTAAGACGAAAGACCAAGAGGTCCAAGAAACCTGGCCCCTGGGCTGCGTGAAGGAAGAGAATTCACCTAGGCTTTCACAGAGAAAGAGTCCAAAGTTTCCAGAAGTCTGTCTACCCAGTCACTTAGGAATTGCCTACCCTGATGGTTTTAAGTTATTTTCCTGTTTATTAAAAAATATTTTAAGATGGGCACTACCAGTTGCAATGGTTATGTGCATATTACTTACGTTCAACGGAAGAAGCTTTGAGGCAACTTGGATCCTGGGTTTGGCTCTGTCTTTAATTTACCAGGGTGTTATGATTTGCCTGGTAAAACCCTCATTTTCTCGTATGTAAAATAAAAGATTACTGAAGTGACATCTGCCACACAGCTCAGGGAGCTTTGAGATTTTTATTTCAGCTCCATCCTGCTCTAAGGTTCCACCCTTCTTTTGAGTTCTCAGTTTCTGCTGAGTTGCAGAGGGTATCCACAGGAGGCAATTAGAAGGGGACTGTGATTCACAATTGAATGTCACTCCCGATGGCCAGTCCTTGGGGCAGTGGTGCATGCTGACAAAGTTAAGTCTTCACCATGCACCCATGGGAGGCACAGTTGCTAAAGGCACCCTGACCCAGGGGATGAAATGTTCACCTCCACATTGTAACTGAATGCCCTGTTGCTCTGTTCTCAGGGGATAGAGCAGACTTATTTTTCAAATCTTTTTTGGAGGTGCAAAAAACCCTGAGCCTTCCATTCTGCAAAGAAAAGGAAGAAAACAGAAGAGTTCAGTTCCATATTAAAACTCCCTGAACTAACAACTACCTAGATGCTAGATTAGATGATCCCTAAATTCTTTTGGCTTTAACATACCATGAATTGGAAGCCAAGAGCAACAGGGCGTTGCCTTTTCTTCTGGTGCCACTAATTACATGGAGAATATCTTAGTCTTTTTAAGATCTGACTCTATGAAAATATTTAGACTCCAAAGCACAGAAGTAGTTGAACAGCAACATGGAACCTAAAGCTTTCTGATCGTGGCTTCGTGAATTTATGATGCCAAATTGCTGTTGCATCATTATTTAGAAAGATAGGTATGGCCTTGGAAAGTCAGCCTCTAAATATATTACTTGTGAATTTGATGGTTATTTAAGTTCATTAGTATGCTAACTCCTAACCAGTAGATGTCCCAGGAATTGTTGAAAGGGGTGTGTATGGGCAAGTGAGTCCGGGGAAAATGGTAGAAACTACGATCAATTGCTTCGCACTCCGAGAGGCATGGGCAAACATCGCAGACCTTCTCCTATGCAGACTGACATTTTCCTTCATAGCTCAGTCTGTTTAATCAGCTTCCACGATGTTCCTTGGACCGTGACAAGCATTGCCGTTTTGAGCTTGTTCTGTCAACTAAAATATTCCAGAAGCATCAGCAAGCCATTCCAAACTGCTAAGAAGCTAGAATCTAGGATGAGGGTATCTGCCTCAGTGCCTTATGCGTTATTCGATGAAGAAGAGAGCTTAGGTTTTTATTCATTAATTTATATTTCCATTCATTCATCAACCCATCTGTCTGTCCGCCCATCCCTTATTGGGCGTGAACTATGTGTCCAGCACCATGATAGGCAACAAAAGATTCTTAGTTCTGTTTGGAAATAAAGGTCAGGGATCAGGAAAGAGACACCTATTTCATTTCAGCCTCAGGTGGTACTGACGCCTCAAGGGTGCATGCAGTTGCCACAGATTTGAAGGGAAGTGGCTGCTGTGAGCAATAACCCGGGAGCAGGCCGCCCTTCCTACCACTACAGGACATGAAAGAGTCTTCATGCCGCTCCTGGGAAGAGGCAGGAAACCCCAGGGAACAAGGAGACTGCCCACTTTCTCTCCACAGTCTAGGCTCACAGAAAGCAGCACTTAGGGCTCCACATCTCCCCAGGCTCCTCTTCACTGCTGTCTTCTCAGGGCTCGCTCTGCAGGGAGTGAGATGCTGCTCCAATGTGATGCAAAGTTAATTAATAATCTAAGCGCACACTCCCTCCGAGGGAGGCACTCAGATGAAACTACTTAAATGTGCCTGCCTAAAAGCAAAGCAATTAACCTAAAAGGTTACACACCCAGGACTTCAATCCCTGATCTATTTTCCTCTGCAGAAGAGATTTAGGAAGTTTATATTTTTATCCAGGATATCATCCATTCTTATTTCTCTTCCGCAAAGGTCAGATAGTTTTTTTGCTGGCCCGGCGGGAGAGGTCTTGACAGCCTTCCTGAATGAATATTTTGTGGAGAGTACTAGAAAAACTTTAAAAACAAGCAAACTCATATTAAATGGTCAGAGAAAGCTCATGTGCCTCAACTGAAAAATGGGAATCATGGAACCTCAGGGGCTATTGTAAGGAGTAGATGGGATACTGTGCAGGCGATAGTTAAAGTCTTGGCATATAGACCCATCTCCAAAGTTCCTACTGCCTTTAAGGAAACTATTGCTTTCATCTGGGATATGGGAAATCCAATGAAAGCAAAATATTTCTGTTACATCACCTGTTATAGTTGTCTAAACTCAGTCTGGGGCACAAGTCTCGGACATTTACCTGACAGGTGAAGAAGGAGCAAAGAGGGAGAAAAGTGAAGGAGGAGGAAGCAACTTTGTTAGATGATGCTGGGCTTTACGAGACACATGCCTGCTCCAGAGAATGAACATTGCTTTGAATTTGCCCTTGTCTTGCAGTGCAGACAACATTATTAGTTAATTAGCCCTTCCCTGGCCGACGGGGGGGATGTTTCAGATGCCTGTGGTTTTCAGGATGTTAAGCTCTAGGAGCCAACATTCAGAGGACCACATTGAGCAGAAAGAGACTCTTCCAAGGGGTTTCTCTTCTGTTAAAAGGAGCCCTGGTGTGTGTGCATTTCTTCTTGCTCCAGGACTCTCTGCTGTCTTCTCTTCACGGTCAGCCCCAGAAGGGCAGCCTGTGCCTCTTGACAGGTGCTATGTGAAGAGAACAGGCTAAAGCGGCAGGTCTGAACTCGTCCCTTCCCACACAGCACAGCCCAACATGGTGGCGAAGAATGTTTCCTCTGGATTAACTGATTGGATGCAAGTCCCAGGTCTGCCATTTGCTTAATCTTTATAAGCCTTAGTCTCCTTGGCTCATCACGGAAATAGTAATACCTGCCTCAGAGGGTTGTTGAAGGCGGCAGATCCGCAATGTAGGAAACACGCTGGAAAGAGCCAAGTCTCTAAATCACGACTCCTTTTGCTATAAGGAATGCTTATCTGAATTTTATATATCTAAGAAATAAAGAGCCATTGTCCAAGCTGCTGCTGCTGCTACTAAAGCCTTGCTCTTTCATTACACTTCTGGTGACAAAGTGCATTCACTGCTACTTTCCTTCCTTTGCCACAGACTAAGCTCCCTTAATGAATTCAACAATGATTCAGGCAGGTTTCTTTTTCACTCAGTCTCATTGGTATGCATATGAATACTTTTTTTCCCCTGTGCTTCGGTGACACTCAAACCTCAGTTGGTTTTGCTTTAAGACCTTCCAATATTGGGCAGCAACCAACTTTCCCATCTTATCCTCAGTTAATGCTCTCCGTGCTTCCCAGCTGTGAAAGTGGGCATGGCTAGTTTCGTTTACTGAAACTTTCCTTCCCCTAGCCTTTCGTAAGTCATCAGTCCCATTTGAAATGCTGTCCCTTAGACTTCTTACCAGTTAAAATCCTACCAGTATCTCTAGAAATGACTCAGATGCCCTTTCCTCAGCCAAGCCTTTCCATCCTAATATTGAATGATATTTATAATGACAGCTAACATTTATTGAGGGCTTGCTATGTACCAAGCATGATGTTAAGAAGTTTTTGGTAAATATTTAAACTAAAACCTTTCTAGGTTTGGAAAGATTAAGTAATGTTGTTTCTGTACGAATGCCATAAAATAAACAAGGAATAATCTCAGTAGTTTAACAGAACTGAAGCTTATTTCTTATACATATAAAATTTAAGTAAGTGTTCCTTACAAGTTAAAGGAGTAGGGATTTAGGGGCTGGCTCCTTCCATGTTGTGGCTCTGCCACCTTCAATAAGTGACTTCAGGGCTTGCTGGCTTGAACACAACGATAAATGATCACATGTAGGGGACTTAAAAGGAGAGGCTCTAGAAGTGGCACGTATCACTTCCACTCACATCTCATTGTCTAAAATTTAGTCATATGGCCAGGAAATATATATAAACTAACATAATGCCAGGAGGAAGCAAAAATCAGTTGGATGGAAAATTTGAAGTTTTTGCTACAAAGGCACAATGCTAGTAATTAGAAGAACTGTGACAATGTTGCATCTTACCTGAGCCTATGCTCCTGGAAAACGGTAACAACTAAGAAGTACCCCCTACTTTTTTTGTTTGGGGAAATGACTTCCTGCAAAAAAGCACCTCTCCTAATATGACTTAGGTAAGACTCACAGATGCCCTTTGTTTACTTATGACAAGGACAGATAAAGGTCCTCCAAATTCCCACTTTTTCTCATAAATGATTAGCTGAACTGTTTGTCCCCACTAATCAATCAGAACAAAATACTTGTTAAACACACTTAACTTTCTGTCCTTCACCAAGTTTCCTGAACTTTGATCCACCCTCTGTCTAAACCAACCTCTCCCCCAAATTGGCTGATCTCAAGGTAAAAAAAAAATGCTAATTTGCTGTCTAGCCCCTGCCATGACCACCTGTTCATCCCATTTGACCCTTTCCTCATACCCACTTTATTCAAACCTTGTTTACTTCTCCCTGTAAAAGAAGCTTCTTTCAGCTTAACTCAGGCACTTGCCGATCCCACGGTTGGAGCATTCCACCTATTGTGATGGTCCCTTTCCCTTCCGCTCCTCTTGCAATTATCTTTTATAACGACTCTCTCCTTAGGTGAGTCTGGGTTTGTTTTTTACTGACAGCACAGATTTGAATCCAGGCTTCTGGCTTGAGTTCACCCTCCTGTTGCCTTCTGTGCCAGAGATGGCTACCACCTATCATGTATGTGGCTCCAACCCTTCCTTAGTATAGAGTCACCGTACAGTCAGAAACTACAGTGGCCAACACCCTGTTTTTATTTTATTTATTTATTTTATCTTTATTAATTTTTTCCATTATCTTTTAGTCCCCTTATATTTCCCCTCCCTCCAGCAGTCACCACACTGTTGTCCATGTCTGGTCCTTTTTCTTTTTTGCTCAGTCCCTCCACCCCCTAATCTCTGCCCCCCACCCCACCCAGTAGCTGTCATTTCTTCTCCATCGATGAGTCTGTCTTTGTTTTGCTTGTTCAGTTTGTTTGTTAGATTCCACATATGAGTGAAATCGTTGGCATTTGTCTTTCTCTGACTGGCTTATTCACTTAGCATAATCCAGCCCCTTGTTTTTAGGTGGGGGTATGTGACTCATTCGAGTCAATGAAGAGGGTGGACGTGATGTGTCATTTTAGGCACAGGTGATTGAGTATGGTGTGTCTTGCTCTGGTTCTTGCACCTTCCTCAAGAGACCTTGGATGATGCCAGCAAAGCATTGGAGACCTGAGTCATGGCTGAGAAGAGAGCCCTCCCCTCCCAAATGAACCACTAACCAGGAACATCTACATTGGACTTTTGAGATTTGGGGACCCTGACTAAGAGGCTTTCCAGGGTTACCAGCTTATTGAGAGTGACAAATTATCCTATGGTGGGGCCCTAGGAATTGTTTATTCCTCATACAGATGTCTCTCTTTCTGTCCTTATCATGCCCATTTTGCACTGTGATTAGGTGTATTTTACCCTGCGCTCATCGCTGGGGTCTTGAAGACAAACACAGGTAATCCATGGGATTCAGCAGGTTCCGGCATAGACCAGGGACTAAATATTGAAAGAGTGAATGCATGAGCTGTCTTAGTCTATTTTCAAAGTAATCTTTTCAGACAGGCAGAACAGGTCTTTATTTTCATTATGGAAGCAAAGAAACACAAAACGATTAGAAAAAAAAGTTGAAAACGCAATTTCAATCTCGTCACTTTTCTCTGGTATCATCTTCATGTATTTTATTTTTTTACATTTTACATGCATTGGTGTATCTTTTTAAATTTAATTTTTTAGCCTAGTTATTTTTGCATGCTGTTACTTTGCCTCCATAACCATTGTTTTTAATCTCTGTTCATACAAGTGAATACAGAATAATTTCTTTGCTCTCAATATGTACTCTGCAGATATAATCTCAATAAAAATCCTTGTGCATTGAGCTTTCCACATATTTATTTATGTCTTTTCCTTGGAATGAGTTTTCAAATGTAATATGACTATGTCAAAGGGCGTGGATATTTTTATTACTGACACAGGTTACCAAATTGCTTTCTCAAAGATGTGTTCTTGTTTCCAGGGGATTACTGTACCCTTGTTTGCATGATTAAAAATGAAACACATTTATTTGGACTTATTATATAAAGATCTCATTATTTTAAATTGTATTTCTTTAGTTCTTTGACAGAGGGAATCCATTTGGATTATTTTTTATTTGTTTTTTTTTCTTTTGTAAGTTGTCTATTTCTACCCATTTCCATTGTTTTTTATTCAAAATCCATTATTGTGCCAAGCCATGTGCTGTGGGTACAGTGAGAAAAAAGTGGATGGAAGTCTTCACCCTTAACAAGTATTCATCCTGGTGGGAAGAGATGGAAAGTAAATAGGTTAATAAAGAAATGAAACAATTTGGATCATTACAAGGTTTATGAAGTAAATTCATATGGTTGGGGAGTCCTTTGCTTGGGGCTGCTGCAGAATCTTCTATGAAAAAGAGTTTTAGCTGGACTTGAGAAATGAAAGAGCCAGTCATATAAAGAACTCACTTTTCAAGTATCAGGGAGATGAGAATTCCAGGCAAAGGGACAAGTAAGTACAAAGCCATGGAGGTGCACAAGTTGCAGCATGTTTGTGGAAGAAAGGGGGTTATAGTAGTTGGAACATAGTGAGGTATGGGGAATGGTACTAAGTGAGGTTGGGGGTTTGGCCTGAAACTGGACATTAAAGGCTTCACTGGCCACTGAGACAAATTTAGGTGTTCCAGGTGAGGAAGAAAACAACTGAAGGCTGTAAATGGAATGGTGATATAATATGACTAAAAAAAAGAATCTTGGTTGCTGCGAAAATCAATTTGAGGTAGAAGAAGTAAATGCATCAGGAGGCTATTACATATTCTATGCAAGAAATTATGGGAGGTGGACTAGGGCAATGCCAGGAGGGACAGAGACAAAAAGACTTGACTTGTTTTGGGTTATCCCCAAAGCCAAGACTGAGACAAAGATTTAGGTACAGATCACTTATCTCAGAGGTAAGCCCAGGAAGTGGAAGTGAGAGAGTGAGGGGAGTGATACAGGAATGGAGAAAAAGTTAAAGTCATTGCTACAGACAATGGGACCTCTAAGAATAGAATGACCCTCAACAGAGTCCATGTGAACACCTGGACGCTGGGGCATTTATCTATTGAGTCCAAATCTCCTTTTACCATTTACTGAGGTTTTGACCTGGGGTGTTCATTTCCATGTACTTCTGGGCTGTAGTCACACTGACTAGACAGACTCCATAGCTTTGGGCCTGGGCTGCAACATGGAAAATGTACAGCTGGGGCTTGAGGTGGGATGCTGTCAGGATGCACCAAACTGTGCACTGCAGTGGCCATTGAAATCAGAGGTGGTATGAGGGCGTGAGGTATAGGGTACCAAAAAGTTCTGCTACACTATGGATGGATGCGGGAGATATTTTCCAGTGCAAAAAGTCTGCCTCTTTGACAGGAATGCAGATTAGTTAGAGTCCCAGGGGCTTTTTAGTTCCCATAGGTATTTAATTACACATGAGACTAGGACATAGATCTTTTGCTAAAATTGACAGGAAACAAATTGTTTGTACTTGGACCTTGATCAGATGCTGCAACTGATGTTTGCCATGGATCCCTCTTCCTAAATGTAAATATTCTTTTAGAAATAACAGAAGAGGAAGTATGCTTAGGTTGGAACATCACCACCTGAACTCTCCTGATCAGTGGTTTCCAACCTTTTTCATCTCATGGCACACATAAACTAACTACTAAAATATATTTTTTGCCAATCTGACAAAAAGTAGGTATAATTTTGATTTATGTCAGATGGTTATTGTTGTGTTGGCTGTTGTCATTATTTTTAATTTGGCAGCCTAAGGGGAAAGAGGTATTACATCTTTTAAAAATTCTTGCAGCACACTGGTTGAAATTACTGGTTTGGACAGAAGAGTGGACACAGGATTTCTGTCCCAACTTCCGCCTCAACCAGGTGGAAAGGGCACAACCTACTCAACCTTATGTGTGGCCTGACCTCCTGCTTCCTCACTTGTCTGTATCTCTTCTGTCCCTGTAGCTTCTTGTTTCTCGATAGCTTCTGCTGGTTTAGAACTCTTGTTTACTACTATCTTCCACTCACACGCCCCACCCTACTGAGGCCCCTCTGCAGGCTTTCCTGTGTGCATCCCTTTAATTCAGCTTTCACTGCCAACTGCTTGGTTTTCTCATTGATCTCCAATTTAATTCCTGGAAATGAGATTCACATTGCTCATTCGGTATCATCTTGGCAATAGATTTTCCACTTCAAGTGATCTTAGAAGCTTGAAAGGCTTGGTTGCTTTTGGATTAAAATCCAATACCTGGTTAGTTAAAAACAAGCAAGCAAACAAACAAACAAAAAAACCAAAAAAACCCCAAACCAAAAAAACTTTGAGTAGTGGGTGAAACCACTTGGAACCCAAGGTGGTTATATAAAGCTGCCCCCTTGTAAGGAGCTTTGGGAAGGTAGGAGTTCAGTTGACATGCCTAGTTCAAGTCTAATTATAATGAATACTATTTGTAATTGTTTTGTCTTTGTCCACAGAAGATTTGGAAAAGCTAAATCAAAAACACAGACAATACATTCAATGATGTAATCAAGCAGAAAATACAGATGGAAGAAAAAAATATCAAGGAACTAGCTACAGAAGAAAACAAGTGTTTCGATCAGTGTGGTCAACTTAGCCACTTGATTGTGCTTCAGATTTGCATCTGAATTTCCCAATATCGAAGGAAGGAAGGGAAGTGGGGTAAGTTGTATAATTCTTATTATTGGAAAGGAAACAATTGTTTTTCTTAGTCTATTGGGTGGCAGAGGCCTTAAGTTCCCTTCAAATGGGTCCCCTTTAACAGCAGATAAAAGTTGGGAAAAAGAACTATGTTGGCAAGAAAACAGGAATCTAAATGTATATAGATCTTTTGTCTTTCTTTATAATTGATTCTCAATTCAGTGGACTACATCTCTAGCAAGCCAGTCATTTGCTTCATTTCCTTATAACTTAGAACAGAGCCCTCAAGTAAGCAGATCCTCATGGACAATAAGACTAGTGTTTCCCCATGCCAAATAACCCTTCATGTTCAGCCCAGAAGCTGGTCTTACCAGGTCAAGTACCCATATATGGAATCACAGGGAAAACTTGAATGTACTCCCTCCACTGACATCTTTTGTTCAAGGTTTCAAGCACCTTCAGCTTATCCCAACCTCCATGATCACTTTTTTCTTTGAAAGACTTCAAGAACCTTTTGTTTTAGGTAGCATCCTGCAAGGCCATGGTTATGGAAAGAGTGTTGCTATGAATATTAAGAGAACTGGGTTTGAGCTCAGATCCTGCCACGTTATGTGACCTCAGTTTCTCTCCTTATGACTTTGAAAGGACTGGGAGATGACATCAGTGTTTCTCAAGGTTACTAAAGGATTACTTATGAAAATACAGACCCTAAGATCATACTCGAGACCTACCGAATCAAAATCGCTGGGGATGCAACTCTCGGTTTTGCATCTTAACAACTCTCCAGGTGTTTATAATGTACTTCCAAGTTTGAGAATCGCTCTGTTTGGTGATTTTTCTAGATTCTTTCCAGTATAATACCTATTTGATCTCACATTTCTGAGGAAGAAAGCATATTCTTCTTCCCATGAGTTTTTTTAACCGTACGGAACTAGAACAGATACAGAAATAGATTAAAGGCAAGGCTGGGCTCTTCCCTCTATTCAGTTACACATTGGACCACTTCTTGACAGAATTATCTGCTGAAAACCTCCAGGTAATTTCTTAATTATTCTATTTAATAGCTAGCATAAGTAGAAAGTTGTTGGGTTTTTTTTGAAATATTGACCCAAAAAAAGCTGGAGGCTTGTAATTAGATGGTTGTAAAACGATGAAAATGAAGGTCAACCAAAAACATGTTCAGGATGAAAATTAAAAAATGAACTTCAATATCAGTCTGAAGACCTGAGATAGAGTCATTTTCATTATTTATAGATAGTTAATTTCCATGCCTAATAATTTCCAAGACCATTCTCCCTCTGGTAATGGACACTCATTTTCTACAGTCCCTTTAGTTAACACAGCGTGCTGTATATAACTGGGTGGAGATGTCTCTCATCTTGCCTTCTGGGGCATCACATGGCAAACTGGGGCTCAGCCCTCTCTGGTTTAGCCTATGATTTTGGGCCTAAGTGATTACAGCCACCTATCATACTTATAATGGGACAGGCCTCTTCTCAACTTTACCTATTACTAGCTCATTTAATCCTCACAGCAAGTCCATGTACCCATTTAACAGATAAGGATCCAGCCCCAGAGATGTTATGTAATGTGTCCAGAGTCACACAGCTAGGAAGCAGAAAAGTTGCAACAGGAGAATGATTTGATTTGCTTGCCCTGAGAGAACACTCATGAGAAGAAAACTCCCCTATTACATAGTTAGAGGCTTAAGGAATTTAGTTACCATTTTACTGTGTGGTCAGCTCTCTACCGTGAGTGGTAGCTTGCGATGAACTCAACATTATCCTTACCTGGAATTTCATCCAAAGATCTGGGGGGCCTATGAAGAAGGCTTTACCCTCCCAGGCTCCCTTTCCCTTACCTGTAAGAAGAAATAAAATTTTTAGGTCTCCCACACTAAGTTATTGGAGGCTAAAATTCAATGATCAATGCATGAACCGAAGAGGTAATTGTTTAAGTGTCAGCCGTTGTCATCACATGAGCACCAAGTAGTGGAGAGGGCTCAGATGCAGGAGTCAAGAAATGGTGAGGAACTCCAGTTCTTGGGTGGCTTTGCCCTGTGCCCTTGGGAAAATCACAAAGTCTCTCTGTCCTTGGTGCAACCATCTCTAAAGTAAAGGACTGAATTAGAAGCAATGTTTTTCAAAAAATATTTTGCTCTTTAAAAGAGGTATGTAGTAAAATAAAATTGGGAAAATGCACAATCTGTGCATGGGAAAATAGCAATTTATTGGGTGCACAAACATATAAAATGCTTTGAGAAGCTCTGCCATAAATAAAATCTGTTTATTTTAGTTTAATTAAAATTCTTAAATTTATTGGAATGCATGCTTTCCAACCTTCTTTTCCCTCCTAAGACTAATAAATATCTAATGGAAAACACTTCGAGGAATGTTAGATCACATCATTTTTATATTTCCAAACATAAATTTTATGATTTTTTTCACTGTCTACTGTTGGTTGATTCTTAGGGTGAAAGGACATAAGTGAAAAACAGTACTCTCGATAGACTGAAATTATTGTGTATAGGGATCGGAATAAGAGAAGAAGAGGAAAGTAGGATGTCTGATTTATAGAGTGAGATGTTTTGAGTAAAAATCTGTGTCATGCTGAACTGAATGCCTGTAGTGAGTTTTCCTCATGTGAATGCTACCTAATTACCAGTTTTGGGAAAGAGCTAGAACTTAGCAGACAACAATGAGCTGATCTCTGAGTACGGGCCAAACCTCTTAAAAATGCAATTGTAACCATTGGTCCAACCAGTCAGGACTTGCATCCTTCTCTGCCTGGAACGAACTGGGAACATTCACCCCCCATGTTGTCTGTGTGTTCTGTCTTCTCGTGGCTGACCAGATTTAACATCTAACTTTAAAAAACTCAATTCCTTCTCCCACTAAGAGGATGTGAATGAATCACAATTGACTTGTAAAACAGCTGAGATTTCAGGCATAAAAATGAGATGTGGAGTAGAGTCCAGAATTGAAAGTGTTTTCCAATTACCCATTGGAGAGCTCTCCTACAGATTCGAATATGAATTAGGGGATGAGCTCCTGGAGGAACAGATGCCACCACTCCACATCCATCACTGATCACCTGCAGAGACGTGGCTCTGACATGGTAATGGGGAGTTCCTTTTGTCTGGCATCTAATTTAACTAGCCCCTTGGTCCAAAAGGCTGACTGCTATTGCTCTGTGGACCATATCAAAACTCAAAATATTACCTACTGGAAAAGTTTTTAAAAAAGACTTTACTAAAACTTTTTAATAATAAATGTTCTAATAAATTTCACAACTCTCTGTACTGGTTCTCTTCATCTTGATCAAAAAGGTAGGTTCTCCCAAATACTAAGAAGCAAGGTCACGCTAATTGCATTTTTATTCCTGTTGGTGTTGGCTACTTTTAAAACCACTTCAAGCTTTTTATTTTAAAACATAAACAAATGTAGACAGAATAGGCTGAATAGACCTTCAACAATGATCAAATATGGCCAATGATATATTTTCTATATCTTCTCACTCTTCCCACTCCCAACAACTGAATCATTTTGAAGAAACTCCCAAACATCTCAATTTTACCCATAAATACCTTAGTATACAGCACTAGAATACAATCTTTAAGGATTACTGCAACATCGAATACTTAAAATCATACCAACAATTCCTTAATAGTAGCAAATTGCTAGTCAATATTCAAATGTTTCTGATTGTCTTATGATTTAATTATTTTTAAAAATTTTGCAAAAACAAGGTCCATACCTTGCATTGTTGAGCTGATTGGTGTTTGAGTACTGTTTGCTCCACAGCCTCACCAACATTTATTGATCTTTAAAATTTTTAGTTATTCAGATAACTATGTAGTGGAATCTTGTGGTTTTGATTTGCATTTTCTGTATGACTAATGATATTGAGTGTTTTCCTTTGTGTTTAATTGCAATAAAGATGTATGTCTCAGTTCTGTCAAAGCCTGGTACAGGTCAGGTGGTTTTCTTGGACATGTCTCTGGAAATGACTTAGGGATCTGGGCTACTTTCTTTTTGAAACTCTGCCATCTTAAAGAACTTTGCTTTCATTCACTCCTGCTCTTAGCCATCTTAGACCAATATGACACATTCCCATAGGCAAAAACTCAATTACGAGATTCTATCTTAACAATTAGTAGGGCTGGAAAATAGAATTTTCCTGAGTTTGCAGGAAGGAGAAACAGTGTAGTGAATACATTATTTCACTGCAATTATTGTTTGGCTCAATTTATAAATTCTGTTAAACAAACTCATTTGAATATTTTAAATTGCACCTATAAATTTAGTGTATTCTGTCTCCTCTTAAGTATCTCAATTAAGTATTTAACTGTTTCTTATTAATCAAATAATTTAAATTTATATGGTGAAATCTTAAGTTTTATTTAGTATTCTAATAGTATTTACAATAACTCAGACTTCAATTTAAAAACATAAGTCTGTGAGTGTATAAACAGAATTTTAACAGTATTTTCTCTGAAGGATGGAAAAGGGTTGATGTGGAGAATGAAAAAGAATATAAGAATTGAGGGAATGTTAACTATTTGTTAACATATTTCTTTTGTATTTTTAAAGGTATGATTTAAAAGAATTGAAAGTATAAACCAATAACTCAATTGCACATTCATTTTTGAATTACAATTACAAGTCTACTGTATTACTTTAATAGATCAAATTCTCCTGATCATTATAAATACTCAAGCACACCAAGCATGTGCAAATTTAAAACAATGCTAGTATTATTGCTTGAATTCTCTTACATATTTACATACCTAATTATGAATCTTCCTTGTGTTGAAAGATGATAGCAACTAATGAAACAATTATGCAAAACCAAAATATTTAGGGTAATCTTTTCAAATAATTCTTGAGGTTACATACACAGCTGGTTGAGGCCTTTAATGACCTAAGAAATTTCCATCTGAGATGCTGATGCCATTCTTGCAAGCAGGTCACAACTGTAGGCTCAGCTGAGTTTCATACTTGTTCCTTCTGCCTGTCATCTCAGTTTACAGCCCACATCCCTTGGATTCACTTTTTGTATTACCTATTTCTTGTGTCTCCACATGGAAATTGCTGCATTGTTTGGATAAGATTTCAACTAGCCTATTGACTTTTCCTCCTCTAAATTCTATTCATATTCTTCCAATGTGTTGGGGCCACAACTTACAGATATTTAAATGTTACTCAGTTCAGTTGTTCATGTGACCTAGGAGTCAGGCACTATAACGAAAGATGGCTGTTATGAGCGTGATGAGCTCTGCATCCAGACTGCCTGGCTTCCAACCCCAGCGGACCCATTTACTTGCTGTGCAACCTTCACGAAGTTACCGGAGTGCTCTATCTCTCAGTAGTCTTATGTGTAAAACAGAAATAACAGTAGTACCTACCTTGCAGGGTTGTTGTGAGGATTAAGTAAACTCACACAGAGGACTCAGAACAGTGTCTGATACATATCAAATGTCTCCTATATGTGGGCTATGGTTATTATCATGAGTGTTGTTATTAACAACTGTTATTTGTGTGACACTGAGATCACAGGTCTGAGGTCTTGGCAGTGACACCCAAGCGGTAGTGTGTGGCATCCCACTTTTTGGGATTCATCGATGTTTATCTTCTCATTGTACTCCTCCACACATTTTCTCTCCCAGGAAATCTTATTTGGGGATCAAAGAGTAAGAGGGCGAAATTCCTGTTCCTTGGGCTGTTTTCACCCCGGTCTTTGTGTGGACCAGTCATTTCCCCTAAGGATCCCACGCACAGTTTCTGTGCTCCTTCCCACGCTCTGGTGCGCTTTGCTTCCCATGCCCGGGGCTCTCTCTCCACAGCCCCTTTGAGGGCTACCGCTTTGCTGTCCTGACAGATTGCTGGAAATGCCCTGACGTTCTCCCACCCCACCCCGGCCCTGGGCACTGGTCTAGCCAATGACCGGGATATGCGGGGCTATGAAGACCCTTCCTTTTGGCTCAGGTTGGGACTACTCTGCAGACTAACTTACAGCCCCTGGGGGCCAGGCCGAAGGCAGCCTTTTCAGGATCATTCCTGTTCTGTTTCTCCAGCCTCCCCGAGCCCTGCAGCTTTTCCTGGGGCACACTTGCTTCCATAATCCCTTACACAGGCACCTTTGTCGCAGGAGGGAACACTGCTGCTAAAATAGAGCAAACCGAACTAGCCACTTAAATTGGGGGAAGGGCCAAGGGAATTGAGAAGTCCCAGATTCTAGCAATTATATTTTTAGAAACACTATTCCACCGCTACTGTTGACATGTTGCTTGTATGCTAGGACTTCTTAAACTTTGAAGTACTTCTGAATCACCTGCAGCATTTGGAAAAAGCAGATCATGACCCACCCCTTTTCCAACTATGAGCTCTCATTCAGTAGGTTCAAATCAGAATTCTGGGAGTCGAAGACTTTGGATTTCTAATGAGTCCCTGGTGATGCTGATTCTACTGGTCCAGGGACCAGACTTTGAAAACCACTGCAGCAAATGATGCCTTTGGTCCCAATCTCTCCCATACAGGTATGATTTGCACAGCACCAAACAAACAAACACCTGAGGCCACATGAAGATCTATGAAGCTCATTGGAGAGGATTTTGGGGGGATAAGGGTGGAGGATTTCTGGACATACCACAAATGGCTGTAATAGGAATAAAAGTTTATACTTTTTATACTTCGATTTAGATATATATTGATGTTTACCTATGTATATTGTTCTAAGATTAAAGGTCACTTAGTCATAGAAAATTATTAACATAGGTAGGAGCCTCACACTGTTCCTGCGTCATACGTAGTAGGCATCAATAGATAATATTTCCTATTCTCTCTCTCACTGCCTCCCCAAACCAGGCCAATCTGTTTGATTTCCTTGTGTGGCTTCTTGTTGCAGTTAGGAAGCAAACATGGTAGGGAGGGTGAGGTCATAACCCACTCTTGTTTCCCACACAAAGTTGTTCTGTGACATTGTTGGTGTCTGAAGTATCTGGACTGTTATTACATGAGCTGTAATAGAGCACATAAGGGATGGAATTACATAGATATGATGTGATCATTTTTATCATCCAGGCAGGGGTCCCCAACCTCTGGGCCACAGACCAGTACTGGTCAGGGAGTGTTAGGAATTGGCCACACAGCAGGAGGTGAGCTTGAATGGAATGCGCTTGAATCATCCCCAGATTTTGAAAACCACTGTCCCCTGAACTGTCCCCTGAACCCTGGTCCATGGAAGAATTGTCTTCCACAAAATCGTTCTCTGGTACCAAAATGGTTGGGGACCACTGATCTAGAGCATCTGTTGAGGGCTGCGCTGACCTTTTGGATCAAATGTTTATTTTTAACTCAGGCAACCACCTGGAAAATGTACTTGGTGATCTGGAGAGACATCTGCGGGGAGACCAGAAAGGGCTCAGGGCTAATATATCTCTCGCCTCTGAGGAGCAGGAAACTCCAAACACCTGTTGCTCTTGGATCTGATGTCTCAGTCCTTGAAAGTGACAGACAGTGAATATTATGGGACTCACTTGAAATTTAATTTTTTTTCAAGAAACAAAACATATGCTTCTTTAATTCAGATCATTTTAGCAGGTCTTAGTAAGCACCTATCGAAAGAAAAAGTGAGCAGTTTGAAAGATGTGGCTTATTTTACTTAGGACGATTTCATAATCTTATCCCTTAAGCCAAGGTTGTTTTTTATTTTTAAATGTAATTTAATGTGTTTTTTGATCATAAAACTTAAAGTATTCTATTTCTAAAAGTTCAGGAAAACTTTGTAATATATGATGAATAATACTTAAAAAGTCCATAATTTCTGAGAACCACTGTTAACATTTGGCTAAATACCATTTCCCTCTTCTCATTTTAATATGAAGTACACATATATTGTTAAACAGAATTAGGATGTGAATGAGTTTGCTACTGCGGGTGATACAACTGATTACAAACTTGGGGGTTCAGCCCAGATTTATTATCTCTCAGCTCTGCAGTTCAGGAGTCTGACACAAGTCTCACTGGGCTAAAATCAAGGCTTCAGCAGGACTGCATTGCTTCCGGAGGTTCTGGGGTGGAGAATCCATTTATTCGCCCTTTCAGCTTCCAGATGCTGTCAGCACGCTGAGGTTCCTGCTTCCCACCCTCAACATTCAAAGCTAATAAAGTAGCATCTGCCTGACCCTCCTGTGGTCACATCTCTTTTTGATGAATGCCAGGCAAGGTTCTTGGTTTCTAACACCTCTGGAGTTTAGATCTAGCCCACCTGGATAAAACAGTATAATTTCCCCACCTCAGTGTCCTTAACTTTAATCATGACTGCAACCGTCCCAAGTGTCATGTAACCAAACATAGTCACAGGTTCTAGGGATAAGAACATGGATATGTTTGGGTGGGGGAGGGGTATTATTCTGCCCACCGCAGGGTAATACACATTGCACTAAGAAACCTTTTTTCCCCCAGCTTAACAGTAAATCTTGTGCATTTTCTGAATCTCATTAGATATTTACCTGCAACATAACTAAGGAAGAATGAGATGCCTTGTTGAATGTAGCCCTATAGCATTTAAGCAATTCTATTCTTTGAAGTATACAAACTGTTTCTAATTTTTTAATGAAAAAAAACATCATAATAAACATATTTTAAAATAAAAGGACACATTCTGATGACTTTATTAAGATAAATTTCTAAAAATGAAATTCCTAGGTCAGAGGACATAAAACTGTTTAAAGTCATAGGACTATATTTTGCCAAGTCCCCCCTTCACTCCAAGGGTTTTGACAATTTAAACCCTTACCATTAGTGTGCAAAAGAAAATTTTCCTTTGCATTTTTACCAGTGCTGCTATTGACATAAAAAAAAAACAATTTAGGCTAGTTTTCAGAAAAAAAACAAATGTTTTGCTTTCTTATAATCTGCCTGTATTTGGTTTATAGTGAGATCAAGAAAGAATGTTTATTATTAAAGGCAAAGTAATTTTCCATATTCCTGGTTTATTTTCTTTCCCATAGGTAGTTATTACTAATGGTTTTCATTCGGTTAGGGAGAATGAGAGGTTGAGGGAAGATTTTGGTTAATATGGGTATTAGACAACCATGTCTATGCAGCTAGAATGTTTTCCTTCAAGCACACTCTGAGTTCTTTGTTGTTCGCTACAAGAACAAATTGAAGAATTTTTTCAAATTAAAATAAAATTTCTTTTCTACTAGGATATTTACCAGAGTATCAGGGCAAAATCTACTCCAGATAAAGGTCAACACTGACTAAAATATCTCCACTCAACTGACTAAAGCCTATACTCAGTAATAATAAGAGAATCACATATATAATATAGACACACATTTCTTTTTTAGAACATTTCCCTATCATATTTTATGTGCTGTTTTTATTACAAATCATGTTGAATATTTTTAAAAGCCTTCCTACATCCATTAAAATGATCATATAATTTCTTTCCTTTATTATATTAATGGGCTATTACATTAATTTTCAATTGCTAAACCAACATTACACACCTGGAGGAAGCCATACTTGGTCATGATGTGTGATAAATTTTATATCTTTCATGTAGCCAAAGTGTTAATATTTTGTTATAAATTTTTTGACTCCGTTTATGAAGGATACTTATATTTATTATTATTTTTTATTGATGTCCTTGTTAGATTTTGACATAAGGGTTATGTTGTGCTCATAACTCACTTCCTATTTCTTAGAAGCATTTGTAAGATTCATGTCATTTCTTCCTTGTGTGTTTCATATAATTCTCCATTGAAACCATCTGGATCTGAAAGTTTATTTTGTTTTTGAGTGTGCGTGTGTGTGTGTGTGTGTGTGTGTATTTAGTGGGGAGCTGTAGTTTCCATAACAAATTCAATTATGGTAAACTAATTTTCAAGAAATGTGTCCATTTCAACAGGGCAGTCAAATCTGTTGATATAAAGTTATAAACAGTATCTTCTCCTATTCCTTTTTCTTATTTTTCCTTTCTCTTTCCTCTTCTCCTTCTATCTCTTCTCTTCCTTCTTCTTCTATTTTGTGTTGCCTAGAGAATGTATTAATATTAAGAAGGAAACATCATAACACTGCAATGTATTGGAGAGTAATAGTTGGCTTCATACCAGAGTTGAATGACCAGAGAAATGACAAAATCAGACAATTTAAATGTTTGATGTCAAAAACACTTATAGTTTATTGCAATAGTTAAAATTCCTCTGTCATGAGTAATACTTTCTAATATGTTTCACGATTCTCCTTTATCTGTGTTTCTGTGGCCAATCAACTCCAAATATGTGTCCTCCCCAAATTGGCTAAAATTTACACACAATAAAATCCATTCTGTATGTTTTGATAAAAACATATATTCATGTAACAACAACAGCAATCAAAATACAGAACAGTTTTATCACCCACCTGTTTCCCGGATTCCTTTAGACCTGTTTGTAATCAGCTCCTGCCTCTACTCCAGAACTTTTCAACCACTGATATTTTCTATCTCTGTAATACTGCTTTTTCAGAATACTGTACAAACAAAATTATTTCATATACTCTATTATTTGAAATAATGCATTTGAGAATCCTTTTTATTGCTGACTGGTATACTGTCCTAGGGTGGGCCACACTTTGTTTATCCATTTACAAGTCTGGGGACATTTGGGTTGTTTCCAGTTTTGCATGTTATTAATGAAGTTACTCTAAACATCTACTGTCAGGTTTTTATATGAATATAATTTTTTTTTTATCTTTTGGGTACCAAGAAGTGAAATTGCTGGGTCACATAACAAGTATATGTTTAACTTTATTTTTTAAAAAGATTTTATTTATTTATATTTAGAGAGAGGGGAAGGGAAGGAGAAAGAGAGGGCAAGAAACATCAATGTGTGCTTACCTCTTGGAGGCCTCCAACCGGGCACCTAGCCCACAACCCAGCCGTGTGCCCTGACTGGGAATTGAACCAGTGACCCGTTGTTTTGCAGGTTGGCACTCAATCCACTGAGCCACACCAGCTAGGGCTGTATGTTTAACTTCATAGGAAAGTGTCAAACTATTTTCCAAATTGTAGCAGTACCATTTTGCATTCTCATCAGCGACATACAAGCTCTGGTTGATGTTTTTAATTGATTTTAATGATTTTAGCCATACTAATTGATTTTTAAATGTTGAACAAACCTTGCATTTGTGAGGCAAATACCACTTGATTATGATGTTTATCTTTGTAACGTATAGCTGGATTTAATAACTTTTGTAAGTTTCTTTTCTTTTAATTACTTTGTCTAAATTTGATACGAAGATGATCCTGAAATCATAACATGAGTTGGGAAATATTCGCTTTTATTTTTTGCTAGAGTTAGTGTAGAACTGGTATTACTATTTTCTCCCAATGTATGGTAGATTTACAAAAGGAACTGGAGTTTTCTTTGTAGAATGATTTTAACTATGAGTTCAATTTCTTAATATATTTAGGGCTATTTAGGTTATCTATTTCATTTTTGTTTCAAATTGTTGGGCACAAAATCTTTTCTAATATCCCATTATTATCCTTTAAGGTCTGGGGGGTGAATAGTGATGTATTTTCTTACATTTTTTCTCTTTTTCTTCTGAAATCTGTCTAAAAGAAAATCAGATTTCTTCATTTTTAAGAAAACCAGGTTTTCCTCTTATTTTATCATCTTTCTGTTTTCAATTTCATTGATTTGTACTTTAATCTGTATTATTTCCTTTTGTTTGCTTTGGGTTTAATTTGCTCTATTTCAGTTTAATAATGTGGAGATTTAAATGATTAATTCAGTAATAAATTTCAAATTTGGTAATTTTTTTCTGTAATTTTTTAGCTGTATTCTACACATTTTGTATGTTGTTTTCATCTTCTTTCAATTAAAATATTTTCTAATTTTTCTCATGAATTCTTGTTTAAGGGTTGTTTTACTTAAAATTGTTTAATTTCCTGTTATTTGGGGGTTTTCCCTAATATATATCTGTTAGTGGTTTCTACTTTAATTCTGTTATCGTTTGGAAGACATGCTTGGTCTGATTTGAATTCTTTTAAATTTGTTATGGTTTACGTTCTGATCCAGAATATTGTCTGTCTTTGTTATTGCTTTTCATGCACTTGAAAAAGAAGGCATAGTATGCATGCATTCATTCAGTGGCGTGTTATGTAAATATCAATTAGGTGATGCTGGTGGCTAATGGGGTCCAAATGCTCTATTCTCCTGACTGATTTTCTGTTTACCTATTATATTGATTGCTGAGAGAAAGATGTTGAAATCCCCAACTATAATTGTAGATTGGTCTATTTCTTCTTATAATTTTGTCAGTTTCAGATTTAATATTTTAAAGTTCTGAGGTGCATAGTTGGGTCATTATTTAATATGTCTTTATCTAATGTAATGATTTGTCTTTTAATTGTTCTGCTTAATTTATATTTAACAAAGTTTAATATGGCTGGATTTAGACCTATCATTTTATTATCTTTTTTCTTATTCTTGTTTCCCTTCTTGCTTTTATTTGCATGTTTGAATAAATTTAGTATTCCATTTTAATTTATGCATTGACATTTTGGTTCTTCCATGTCTGATTTTTAGGGATAAAATATACATACCTAAAGTTTTAGTGTCTACTGAGAGTTAGTATTGTACCACTCAGGTGGAATGTAGACACATTGCAACCATGTAAGTCCACTTAGCTCTCCACAGTGACGTTTATGTTACAGTTCTCAGATGGATTATATCTTTATGCAGGGAAAACTGCATTAGACAATGTAATGGTTTTTGCTTTTAGTAGTCATATGTTTAATATTTTATGATTTTATGTTACCCAGATATTTACCATTTCTGTTGATTTTACTTTATTCTTGGAAATGGCAGTTTCTCTTTGATACCATTTCCCCTCGACCTGAAGAACTTCCTTTAGCATTTAGAGTTCTTTGGCTGGTACATCCTCTTAGCGTTCCTTCACCTGAGATGTCTTTATTTTGCTATCGTTCCTGAAATGTATTTTCACCACATATAGATTTCTGAGTTGAAAATTTATTTCTGTAGCTACTTTCCAGATTTTTTAATCTTTGTTTTATAGAAATTTGATTATGGTTTTCTCTGTCTGTAGTTTTGCTTGAATTTATATCTTTTACCAAACTTGGGAAGTTTTCAGGAATTATCTCTTCAAATATTTTCTTTCCTCTCTTTAACATTTAAGTGACTGATATGTGAGATGTTTTTGATACTGTCTCATTGGTCTTGAGAATCTTTCTCCTTTTTTTGTAATTTTCCTGTTTTTAGATGGAATAATTTTATTTATATACCTTAAAGTTGACTGAATCTCTTTTTTCATCTTCGTATTTAAGCCCATCCAGTGATTAAAACAATTTTTTTCAGATATTCTGTTTTTCAGTTCTGAATTATCCACTTGTCTCTTTTTTACAATGTCTATTTCTCAGAATTTACATCTTTCTGTTCACTTTAGGTATGTTTTCCTTTATTTCATGGACCATGGTTTTAATAGGTGCTTTAATAATAATTCCAACACCTGGGTTTTCTAGGGCTGGCTTGTGTTTATCACTTCTTGTTTCTGTCTGTTTCAAGGCGCATTGATTAACTTTGGATTGTATCTTGGACATTTTGAGCATTATGATGTTTAGGCTCTGGATCCTGTTCTAATCTCCCGGGAACTGTTGATGCTTTTGTTTTACCAGACAATTAACCTGGTTAGATTCAAACTGAAAGATCTGTCTTGCCTTCTGTGGGAGGCCACTCCAATTCTAGTTCCAGTCTGTCAGCTTTGCCATGCTGGTTTGTGTCTGGCCTACTCCTGGGCAGCTCGGCGACGGGCCTGAGAAACTGAGCAGGTTCGCACACGGAGTTAGGAGATGTGCCCTCTGACTTTCCTCACTCAGGGATCCTCCAATCATTTCTAGCTATCAAGGCCTCCTTTCTCTGGTTCTCTGGCCTGAAAAACAGGCTTTTTATTCAAGTATTGTTACCTCAGCTGCTGCCACCACCTCACAGCTCTGTGCTAATACCTCACTCTTAGGGTATATATGTTCAAAACAAAATGCAAGAGAAGCTCACCCTGTGCAGTCATGTCTCTAAGTTTTGACATCCATCCTCAACCCATCTGCTTTTGTTTATTTTTCAGCATCCTCGGGTAGCTTTTTGTGTTTTGTCCAGAACTTTTCATTGTAATCAGCAGAAGAGATGAGCTGTTAGTGGGCCCAGGCCTCTGTGCTGGAATGGGTAATTCTCAAGAAGTCAATTTTTATATCTGCTAAATAAGTGATACTTTCAGCAAAAATAAAACAAACAAACAAACAAACAAACAAATCACACTTTTATTTACAGCTTTCAAAACTGAATTTCCGGGAACTGAAACAGATTGGAGAAGCTGACTAGCTAGTTAATGAAGGCATGTGATGTTACGCAAAAACCATGTGCTTTATAATTAGATAGATCTGTGAAAGAACTATAACCCCCGCATTCATTGGGGTGTAATTAATGACTTTGGGTGTCAGTCTCCCCATAGCCAGTGAAACAAATAATATGGCATTCCAGCTGCCAACTTCCCCTTCCCCTCACCACCGCCTCTTGGAAATGCTATTGACAGCTGAGAGCAGGAGTCCACTGACTTTATGTGCTGAAGAAGTGATTTGCAAGTCACCCCAGAGAGACAGGTGCTTGCTTTCAGGCCAGTGAGACTTGTCCATCATTACACGGCTCCCTTGTTTCAATTCTGCACACAGGAAGAAAACTTTGGGTTGTTAGTTGGCTCTGGGAGTAGCTTATCTATACGGAGAGGATGCTCCTGTCATACTGATGTGAGCTTCCAGGCAGGCTGGCAGTTGTCGTTTTCATTGCAATTCCTCAAATTGGCATTCTGGCTTTCTACAGTTGTCTTGTAAGATTGGTCAGTTTGGTTAAACTTCTTAGAATTTGAGCAACACGGGATACTGACAAGATGAGAATTTATGAGTTTCTGAGCCAAGTAAAAGATCAGCCTTGGACAATAATGAATGAGTTCTGATGATTTAATTGGTTGGTTGGCTAACAGACTTAATGTCTAGGTGCAGGTCTTTCCTGGAGAAAGCAGCTACGTTATTTTTGCTTGGTCACAGTACTGCTTATTATAGGGTTAGGGAAATATGACCGCTCAATAACAGCATCGTATATACAATAGTTTCAGCTATCACTTCTCTTACTATTAACTAGGCTTTACATTTCATACAGGAAGTATACACAGCTGTAGAGAAAGTCCCTGCAGAAAATGGTAGTATGCTTAATGAGAATAGCACTGCGTGATTTTACTGTCCTATGACAGTTTACCTCTGATGGTTTTACTTATATTTAGTTAAATATAAGTAAATCCACTTATATTTATTGAAAGGAAATGACAATAGAAATCTCTGGAAATACCAAAACATCTCTTAGTTCAGTTACTACTATGTTCTGCTACTGCAATGTACAGCCCACACCAGTTTCTGGAGTCTGGGCACAGAAAGCAGTAACTGCTCAATCAGATCAAATTGCACTTAGCACATCAACAGATAGGAGTGAGCCTTCGCTCTTCTTCTGATGCCATCCCAGAAATGGCTGAGGGATATCATTTTATCATTTTGATATCACTCCCTGGAAGAAGTGTTCTGGTCTACTGAAACCCAGGAGCTATTATTTTATTTTAGGAGTTTCTTATCTTCCTCTAGGATTTATAAATCACTTAGAGACCTGATCCTGTAGCAAACATATTAATCATGAAGAATGTAAGGAGGGTTAGATTCCCATGGGGTTGTCAAAAGCATTATTGGCACATTCTGAAACATTTCAAGTCTAAATTCTAGAAAAGAAGCAAAGGTTTTTGTTCATTTCTTCTTCTTTTTTTTTTTTTTGCATTGAATTTATTTGAAAGTAAGGTGCAAATGAGAGGATTTTGGTAATCATCTATCCTGGAGGAAAACATCTTTTCAGAAATATGCCCTAAAGAAGACTGTATTACTAACCATCTCTTACATACCAAGAGAGATCTTTCCAGGTTGATGGGAGAGTAATAGAGTGGCTGATGGACTGAACTACTTACCACAGAGAGAAGTATTGTGTGTGTGCGTGTGCATGTGTGTGTCTGTGTGGTAGATAAATTGTGTTTGCTAATGGAAAATAGGCACAGCAAAGTAAACAGAAAATTTTACTACTTTTCCCATTATTAGTGCCCTGGAAGAGAGATGATGGTGGTTGGATTTGTTTCTGTTTTGCTAATAGACAATAGCTAACTTCTAAGAATAGTATCCTCATGACAAATGTGAATCAGAAAACTGCTTAGATTTCAATAATTGTGACTGAGCATTATTCCATCAATTACAAAACTTGAAATAAACAAATTTAATGACCAGATCGAGTACGGTTTTGTGTCTGGTCTTAATTAGATCCGTCAAATACTGAGGTGGTTGTCAAGCCCCCAAATTA
This sequence comes from Mormoops blainvillei, assembly GCA_004026545.1. Classification (NCBI taxonomy): domain Eukaryota; kingdom Metazoa; phylum Chordata; class Mammalia; order Chiroptera; family Mormoopidae; genus Mormoops; species Mormoops blainvillei. Next base: position 3,761 of record PVJD01003616.1, on the reverse strand, counting down.
GTAAACCAGCACTATTTGGGATCGGAAAGACTGGGAGTTAAATCCAAGCTCCAATATGCACTACTTGTTTCACTCTGTTTGAATTTGAAATTGTATAACATAAAAGTAGGCAATTCATAAGATCGTTTAGAGGATCAAATTAAAGATTACATGTGAGTGCATTGCATGTGACCTAGGATGAGGGTCTTTTCTGTTTTCCTTTTAAAATAAAATGATATCAAGGAATGGTTCAATTCTTTGGTCAGAGAGGCAACCTCTTCTCTCTCAGAATTTCAGCTCACACAACTGCTAATAAGTCGAAGTGCAGTTGCTCATCTCAGGCTGATGGTATATAGGATCAAGGGTGAGGGATAAAAGTCTCCGTTTCTTTTATGGACTGAATAATCTCGAGACAGACATGTACGGAGGCTCACTGTACTCATCTGTTAAGAGTTTGCCTTTGCTTCCAAACATTTATTTTATTGTTATGAAAATATTTTGTAGGCTTCCACCTAAGAAACATGATATAGGGCTATGAAATACAAGGTATATCACTTCTGGCATTCCCGCCTACTTTGGAACCCAGCCTGGAACCTATGAGTTTGGATATAACTCAAAGTATTCCCTCTGCCACCACGACAATGTGTTCCTATTCTGACTGAGTTGCTCAGATGGGTCCATTTCCTCTGTTCTTCAGGCACAGATGTGAGACTCACTATTCGCCTCACACCCTTTATTGACACAATGATTCACTGGCTGTGTCCACCCCCTGCTGTTTGTTTTCCCTATTACTGACGCCAACCCTCATGTACCAGAACTTCTTAGTCTCTGGGTCATTTGTATGAATGCAGTAACTGCTTCGTTTGTTAAATAGTAAACTGAGCTGGGTTTCAAAGTGTTGTTTCCTTCATTACACATTGTTGGTAAATCTTTTTTCGTTTGATTGTTTGCTTCTACTGCCTTTTCTCCAAACATCGCACATTTTTCAGTGACTGGACACCTAATGAGACAGTCAGAAGATCTCTCCAAGTGATTTGACTTCCCACCCTGCGACAAGCCTAGCTTGGATTTTCAATTAAAAGAAAGTTGAAAAGAGAGAAGAAAGCAAGGAAGTAATTAAAGAGCAACAGTGTCTTGGCAGAAGTTGTTAAATGAATTATTTAATGAAGCAGTTTGGAGCACGGAGTCCAGGCTCCCTCTGGCTCCTGCTTCCTGTAAAAGCCAGAAGTCTACCTCTTCCCCTCTGTGTCATGTTCTAAGGGCCTTGGGGAAAGTGTGGAGTTGTCTGTGGTGAGAGTGCCTGACAACCAGCGGAAGGCTCTGACAGTAAAAGGACTGCTGGGAAGGGCTTTGTTTGGGGGACACCCAGCATCTGCAATGAAGGTGCATAAAAAAGATTCTCTGTCTTTAGGAAGCAGTTTGGTATGGTATCATAGTTGCAAGGGCCAGTGCACCCCGGGGCTAGGCAGGTTGAAATTACTGAGGAGGGACTCTGTAATTTCATTTTTTCGTGTTAATCTTCCTCTTTTTATCAGCTAATCCAAAACACATTATAATGCCCTTCTGGCCATCTGGTGGCTAGATGTAACATCCGAGCCATCAGCTTAATTTGCAAACTCTGGGTCCAACAATGCGAACAGAGGAGAATCCTAAAGAGGCAGAGGGAGGGGGGTCAGAGAGGGCACATGTTGCTGAGCCTAAGCTTCTATGTCATTGGGCACCAAGGATGTGGGGCCTCAGTCTCTCCATCAGGAGGGCCCTATGTGGGGCCATTTGTGTTCTATGTCAAGTATTGATGTTGGAGGAAAGGTACCTTCCACCCTGTCCATCTGGGCTTACCCACACTGATGTGCCCCTGAGATGGAAGTGAGTGGGATGCTGATGCGTGTCTCCACTTGCAGGATTTGTCACTGATGATACCCATATGTGTACACTGCTTTGTGGTATGTGTGCATCCATGTGTGTGTGCATACAGCGGGATCCCCAGAGGGAACAAAAAGGGACTGGAGGATATGTTATAAGCGGCTAAGAGTGACCCCAACTTGCCAAAAGCAAGCCTTGATGTACTAATGTGGGGGTATCCCGAGTATATATATAGCAGATGCCCAATGAGTATTTATTACCCTCGAGGGGCTGCTACTAAGTTCAGCATCACCAGTGTGGGTGATGTTAAAGGCTTCCATGTGGGTCTGGAAGCAAAAGAACATATCTAGAGGAAGGAGACAAGTTTCAAGGGAGAGTGTTTGCAGGAAAAAGACCAGTGTCTTCCCTGGAAGAAGGTGGAATTACCTGGAAAATCAGGTGATCACGTCCTAGTGAACACTGTCAGATACAAATCTAAAACTAAAAATGTGCTCATACGTTGCATTGGTGTGTGTATGTGTGTTGAGATATACTTATTATTCTGGAAGTTAAATGAATTCTCCTTGGGTCATTAAACTCTTGGCAAACAGATACTAGATCTTGAACAATTTATTCCATAGGGCTTATTACTTTTTAGTGGCAGACAATACTGCATTATATACAGAAAATCAATGTCATGGAGTCCATGAATCACGACCTTCAGGTGAGATTGCAAGAGATGAGTGGATAACACAGAAGATATTAATACTTACTGAAAGCCAGGACTGTGGAGACGGCATCTGGCTGCAAGTTAAGAGAGCAGTCAAGAGCAGTTTAAAGGAGGGCGATACCCAAATCCTCCGACTTCTCTCTGCTCTTGCACCATCACCCTCTCCTTGTTCAAAGACAGAGTGGTGAACAGACCCGAGGCTGCTCCCAAAAGTCTGGGCTTCCCTAGGACCCTGCAGAGTTTACCCCCATTTATTTTCTTGTAGCTTCTGCTCTGCAATCCAGAATCATTATGTACCTTGAGCACATAAGATATTTTTTTGACCTTGCAAAATTTGAGTTACAAATAACCTTTTAAAATGGAACAAGTATATAATTTGGGGAATATTTATGCAGCTCTCAGTCAAATGGTGAACATTAGCCATAATATATATAATTTATACTGTGGTAAAGATGTAGGGAATGAGAAAATTTCAGTACATTTAAAAGTTTCCCAACACATTGGAACAATTGCATAAAATGGGAAATACCTATTAAGCCTATTTAGCTCCCCGGCAAAAGTTGAACATTAGCAATAATACACATGCTTTTAATTCAATTTTATGAGAAGATAAAATTACTATATGTTGCCAAAATAGAGTTCTTTATTTGGGAAATCAATTCAATTCTGACTAATATTCTCATCACATTCCTGGAAGTTATTTTTGACACTGGCCTCTAATAAGGACATACCATGATCAATTATATAGCTGTGTCAGAATTAGGCCATTGCATACCTTTTTATTAGCTCTTGCACCACTTGTCTTCATTTTTGAGATGTCATTTCCAATGATGACAATGGAAACTGATGTGTTGTTTTTCTCGAGAGGATGCTCATTTAAAAGAAAACGTGCAAATTCTTTGCAACCTTTTGTAGCCTTGGGCCTCTAAAATAGTGTCTCAGGAGAGAATACAGCAGAAACTTGGAAATTTGTCATGTTTTCATTTCCCCTGTATTTAAGAATGATGTAAAATACATATTTTTTGAAATGAGAGCTATAACAAGAAACTAACCATAAATGAGGTTTGCTATTATTTTGCTGTCTTTACATTTTGGCAGCATGATTTCCTCCCAGTCCCCAAAAGTGCTACAGATGTATGGATGAGATATGGAATTCTTTGAGATGAATTATCTAAATCTTTTCTGACACACTTCCTAGACTTTTAAGTAC